>JAOPHQ010005197.1:0-98640 GCA_030340625.1 Merluccius polli
GGTGACTAGTAAATAGTGACTGATGTTAGGGCAAGCAGGTTAAATGGTAAGTTTACCTAGCTGGTGCCCACTGGGTGAAGGTTTTCTTACTGCCCACTGGGTGAAGGTTTTGCTCCTTCAATTAAGCTGCAGTCTGAAGTGAAAGGTACATCTACTGAAATACAAGTGAAAATTATATAGCATAATATTCAGCACATTAATCCAACACATAGCTTAGAATATTATCTTATCTCCTAATTTCAAAATGTTAGAAGGTTCAACATTGGTCTGCTGGTCTAAAGAAATGAGTTACAACGCAAGACTGTATCTTAAAAGAATCTGTAAGCAATGAGTATTCTAAAAGAATGACTGACCCTTATTTAGTATCTTTATTGTCCATATTATATATATATATATATATATCAGTGGAGGCTTCTCCATTGAGGAGAGGGAGGAAGATCCTCCTTAACATTGTTGAGTATAAAAAATGTAGATTGCCCAGACTATTGTAATGAATTAATGCCCTTAAATATGACTACTTTATTGCCTTTGAATATACCTGTATAATGTTTGTTTCCCTGGGTAAAGGGACATTAGCACCCCCTATCGCCTATTGACAATTACTTCAGGGAGGAACGTCCTCCCTCCGTCTCCATTGACACCCATTCATTTCCCCGAAAGTACTGGCGGCCGGTGGATAACATGGGTTTCAATGGGAGAGAGGAGGAAAATCCTCCTCTGAGTGGGCGGGACCTTAAGGGGTCTGATTCGCTCAAACATCTATCCGTCTGCGCTATGAACCAATAAGCAGGATCCCTGGCTAACGCTGTCGATAACAAACCCGGTCTGTGAAATCTGCGATAGCAAGATCCTAAATGCACAATGGAAACATTGGAAACGGAGGACATTGTTAACGTTTTATTACAAAAAGTAAGTTTTTCCTGCCTGAAACGAATTAAAACGTACACACGGAATGCGATGGGGCAGGAGAGGTTAACAAATCTGGCCATTATTTCGATTGAAAAGAAAATGCTGAAATCACTTAAAAAAGATCCATTTGGTATGACCAGGTCACTGATGACTTCGCAACGCAAACAGCAAGGAGGATTGACTTGATCTATCAATGAAGGCCCTCAATCTGAATAGTTAGGCTTATGGTGCGTTCTATTTGTCTCGTAATCGCGACTTGCAGCTCGGGTGTGACGTCACATCCGTCTCGGAAGACGAGGGACCCCGGGTTTTTGCGTTCTATTTGCCACACAACAAGACGAGTCGGAGAAAAGATGGACGCGACTTTAATATGCTTCAAAAACAGTATCATTCTGTGTTTAAACGTTAATTAAATATAGACACATTGATCACTGAGAAATTACCCAAGATTTCACAATGTGCTTGGTTGCAATAGGCAGTTTGGACGTTTCATAACGTTTATAGTGATTATCTCGTTTACGGTGCGCCCACCGCGGATTTCACATGTTCACTACATATTACACAATCGTATTTCCCAGTTTGATATCTGAATATTCCGTTTTGATAACGTTAGGCTACTGCTCTGCTTTCTGCTCAAGAATCGGCATTGTTGTCATAGCAACATGGAGCGTCTCTAGCCAGTTCGGAGTAGCCATCTTTGTTACTGAACTCGGGGTCCTCTGAGTTCAGACGAGTTGACGAGTCGTATTTCCGACCTCGGGGGCGTTCTATTTGCAACTTCCGGTTCGTAACTCGGAAATCCGACTCGCAGATCGAGTCGGGTGGACAAATGGAATGCACCATTATAGCCCATGTAAATAGTTTTGAAATAATGTTCTTGTTGTTCTTTTACTAGTTTGTTACTCTGACCGCTCTGTTTGATATTGTGGAAAGGGTGTTAGTGAATGATTCAGAGCATGATGCATTTTAAATGGCATCACTTTGGTTCTTAAGTCTTTTCTTAAAGCAATTGTAACTGAAAATAAACATAGCTAAATAACAACCAATAACTTCAGTCAGTGAGGGCAAAAATAGGCCCAATGACTTTTACAAATCAAGAGTAGGCCTGATTTGACTAATGTGCTTTGCATCCTTTCCTTCTGCCCTTGTAGTCCATTTCAAAGACATGCTGCCCACCAGCTTTCAAATTACAGTGATGCCACTGGTGGCTTTGTATCCATTTTATTCACATAACTATCCCTCCCTGCTATTTTGTAGTTCACCAAAACTAACCCTGATAACCCTGAAACAACTTGAGTCTCACATTCTTATGCCACCATACACCAACAGTGCAAGCAGACCAATGGCAACCAAGCGCGCAGTCCTTCCTCCCTCACTTTAAAAACCACCAGCCGCCACTGATATATATATATATATATATATATATATATATATATATATATATATATATATATATATATATCTATATAGATATAGATATATATATATATATATATAATGATTTGGTTTATGTTGTACATGTGCATGTTATGTGTGATTTCTTTAAGCTACGGGGACCTTGAATTTCCTCTTGGAGATCAATAAAGTGTCTGTCTGTCTGTGTGTCTAGGCCAGCCTTTCTCAAACTTTTTTCAGCCAGGGCACCTTTCAAAAGTGCATAAAATCTCAAGGCACCCCAGTGTAAAATATGATTAAAAACGACACTGCATAGCCTAAACGTAAATGCAAATGTCCTGTTTATTTAGACAGGACAGTAATGAACAGAGCATAATACAACTGTAAATATTAATAATAATAACAACTTCATAGCAACTTTATAGCACCTTTAAAAACACAGGTTTACAAAGTGCTTCACAAAACAATAAATCAGAGACACAAATGCCATAAAACCATAAGAGGTGGACCGCCCAAGCTATACAGCAACACAGGCAATACAAGAACCCAACAAATTGAGACCAGCAGAACTCAAATGAAGTGCAGAGATAGCAGGAATGTTTTTCCATCATAGTGCTTGTTTCCATCCGTGCCATACGCGCACGCACACACCCCCCCCCCCCCCCCCCCCCCCCACACACACACACACACACACACACACACACGCAAACAATAATCCGCAATGAGAGAGGGAGAGAGAGGTCCACATCCGCGCATGCAGCGCGCATACGCACACAAATAAGCCGCAATTGAGAGAGAGAGGGGAGAGAGAGGGGGGTGTGACTAGCAACAGCGCTACTTGAAGCCACTGGATACTCTTTTTCCACTGATATCCAAAACCTGTCCAATTCCATGTCACCAAATCTCATTTTCAATGTGCGGTCTTTTTAAAAAACGATCCATGATGCTTGTTCCTTGCTCTTTGTGAAATGTATTTTCGCGGTTAAATTATAAAACAATGTGCTGTGTGCTGCGCTGTCACGCTGACACCGGTGGGGACGTCACGTTACGTGAGACAGATTTTTATGGTTAATTTTATATATTTGTTTAACTAAAATGACTTTACAATTTTATTAATCCATTCATATGTAAGAAAGAATGTATTTATGTATTCAATATATTCATATATGTCATATATGAAATGTCAGATTTTTTATTTATTTTTTTTTTTAATTAAATGTCAGAATACGTAATTTTTTGGCGGCACCCCTGACACAGTCACGGGGCACCCCAGGGTGCCGCGGCACCCACTTTGAGAAAGGCTGGTCTAGGCTATGTGGTGACTTACTATTACATTCTGACTTTGCAGGTGGTGCTTAAGGACAGCAAGCCTGTGCAGCTGATTCACCACACGTGTTCTTGTATTGCTGGAGCTGCGCTGTGCAACCACTGTGTTGCACTTTTGTTCCAGTCAGTCCACTACTCACAGCTGAAGGTGCCTGTAGTCCCCCCTGTGCTAAGCTGTACTGAGGGAGAACAGCAGTGGCACAAACCTAGGACTTTGGTAAATCAACCAAAAACATAACTAGTAACTGTTTTGTAGTTGTTATGTGTTGTTTTACTGGCAATGTGCTTAAACCATGTCCTGCAAACACTACAGGGTATAAAACCAGGCCCAGTGGATAAAATGGTAGTGCTGTCTGCTTAACCAAAGAGCAGTCCTAGAGCTACAACAGAGGTTATAAGGTAAAAGCTCAACATTGTAACAATACATGGGTATTTTGATTTCAGGTCTATAAGCCATCGAGCATTTCCACTTAAACACACTTCATTTCACAGGAGCACACTCTACAAAAGCCTCAGTGGAGATCTACCTGATCTTTCCGTCCTTCGGGTGAGTAGGGGTAGTAAGGGTAAAGCCACATATGTAGGGTGATGATAGTAATAGTTCACCCTCTTATTTAACCAGTCTTACCATTTGTAATGTGTGGAGCTGTACAAAATGTGCCAGATACTGTGTCGGATACATTTTCGGATACTTCTGTCTTTTATATGTTGCTATTTTTTATGTTGTATTTTTTTACTTTATTTTGTTCTTAGACATATTTTTATACTATGCATTTATTTTCTATGCACATTGTAAAGCACTTTGTGACCCTGTCTGTGAAAAGCGCTTTATAAATACATTTTACTTACTTCTTTGTCAATTTTGAATGCAGCTTCGTTTCACAAAATGCACTGCACTCATGTCTTATTCAGTAACTGTTGGTGACCATCTGCAGCATTTTAGCAAGCACACTTTGCTCTTTCTCTGCGGAAAATAATCTCTGTCCACTCACATAATTTTATAATATAATATGTTTATTTAATTATACTATGTATATGGACTCCCCTTTTATGTGCTGGTTGTCTTAGACGTGTTAAAAGTAAATCAGCCAAGTTTACATGTTTATGTTCATTGTTTATTTTAAGATACAAATTCTTTTTTTTTAGCCCACACACACAGTCAAAATGTCAAACCTCGTTTGCCCAGGTCTCGTTCACCTAACGTCTGGTTTTTATACTGTGTCCGGGTGTTTTCTGTCATACAGTTGGTCCGCAATAAAAAAGAATCTCTGCGGTGTAGAATAGGCTGATGGATGATGGATGAGAGAGTTCCGTTATAAATTTACTAAAAATTAAATTAGAGTAACAAAATTAAACTATAAGTAACAAATGAAACTAGAGTAACAAATATGTTCAGGAATAAAAATACAAATAAAAAGGGAGAAACAATAGCTTAAGGGATTATGGACGTCAATGGGAGACAGCTTAGCGTGTGCAGAAGTTTCGAGAAAAAAACCCATTGACAGCAAAAGAGTGTGTGGAGAAGGAATGAATGAAGAGTAGTGCTCATCCAGAAAGCAGGACGTCATTGGTTCATAACGACATGCACCAGTTTCAAGAAAAAAAAAACAATGACTTTTGCATATGATTGCATATGAATATGCAGAGTGAAAGGAGGCACATGTTTCGAGTGAGACAAAAGCCTTGGGTACAGTTTGATGAGTGCAGTTTATGGCCCGGCCCAAGGCAAATGTGAAAACGTAAGAAGTGAGTGACAATCATCGTACTGAAAGTGTCAAGAGTGAATGTGTGCATTTTAGATGCAAGTGATGATTGGAAGACGCATGCTTCCAAAGTAACATGACGGTGACTGTGACAGTGCTAAAGTAAGTCGTTGGAGAACTTTCATGCAGAAACTCAAAATGGTAGGCTGTTGAGAGATATGAGAGATAAAGAGATGATGAAGCCCGACCGGGTAAGTGAAGCCTGAAAATAATAAGGGACTGTACGATATTTAGCGGGGGGGGAGGGCCGGTCGCCAGACGATCGGGTTAAAATTGTTCTGCCTGGCCCTCCCCCCTGGTAATTTTTTTTTTTCCGGGGCCCTCCCCCCGGCTCAAAAAAATTCTCCTAGGCCCTCCCCGCTACGTGAATCAAATAAAATTGGTCGGAAAATGACGTTTACAAGGTTAAAACGGCCACATAAGCACACATACACACACACGGGTACACACGCAGCAAGAGCAGGGGTTTATGCCACGCTGTGCCTTGAACTTGAGAATGGGGACAAGCCTGCTTTTATCAATGTTACGAGACTCCCCCAATAATTTCACAACTTGGCTGATGACATTGTACCTTATAGGCTATTATAAGACAAAACACAAACTACTGTGACTAAGAGCGACTAATGATCACCCTGCGATTCTTGGTCTATGTGGTCAGTGGCGTCAGTTTGGTTTTAGAAGTGGTGGGGACAATAACCATAAGCTTGAGTGTGGTTTGAAAAGTGCTGGGGACCCTTATGTAAGCTATTCATCCATTCAACGCTGCATTACAATATGCTCTACATTCGGCGCGATTGTCAACGGGGGGGGGGGGGGGGGGGGGGGGGCACCGGACCCGCCAGCCGCGGACCCAGCACCGGACCCGCGGACCCGGCCGCGGACTCAGCCGCAGACCCAAGTCCACACACAGCCCGTGTGCATGCTGTGAGGATGTCATCGTGCGCGCCTATCGCATGATTTAGACTTGACGGTTTCGGCAGACAACCCGTTCTCATCCCAACTCGTAATATAGGCCTACCGACGATTTGTCACGCCCGGGGGTGGGTGGGGGGGGGGGGGTGTTCGTGATTGTCAACGGGAGGGGGGGGGGGGGACCGCGGACTGATGACGGGGTTGCGCGATCGTAACCACTGACGGCGGGGGGAATAAAAAAATAAAAAAGGTGCCGGATCCACCGTTGGAGGTGCCGGAACATATTCCGGCGTGTTCCGGCCCAAATTAAGCCCTGGATACTGACGCCAAAGGTACCCTCCCGCGTCTGTGTGAAACAATCTGGGGTCTCATAAACCCGTTCGCGGTGGTATGAGACGAGCAGAGTCTACAGCGTCCGCTCGCAGAGCAGAGTCTACAGCGTCCGCAGTCTACTGTGAAACAATTCACTCCAAAAAGGGTTATGGTTATGGTAAAGGAGACGTTCACTTCCTTACAGGCTATCCTATCTTTCATTTAAACATCGAACTCGGCATGAGTCATGACGATTGCCCCCCCATAAAATAATTTTCCTCGGCCCTCCCCCCAGGCCAAAAATATTCTCCTGGGCCCTCCCCTAAGGCTTAAAAAAATTATCCTAGGCCCTCCCCCCCTGACGACCGGCCCTCCCCCCCCGGTAAATATCGTACAGTCCCTAAAGACAAAAAAAAACGAATAAAAACTACAATTTGGCTAGGGAAAATTAAGAAGCTTCAAAATAAGTGTTGTGTTCAATGTTCTGTGTCTGTTTCTGTTCTGTTACTGTGAAGTAAATGTTGTTTGTCTGTAGAGAAAGAAAAAAGAAAAAGGCGATGATCATTCTGTTATTTGGCGCGTAAGAGAGGAAATCAATATGGATCATTAAAGTTAACCTTAGTCTATGTTCGTTCTTTGCAAGTGCCTTGCGATGGACATGTGAGGGACTGTAAAAAAGTAAAATGAACAGTGTCTATATGTTATTATGTTGCGTCAGTGTGCTAAAGATGCGTGAATGAAGTTACTTATTTGTAAATTGAGCTCTAAATATTATTAATGACAAGTTGTCTAATTGTGGGAGTGACGACTCCTCATGTAAATATTGAAGAAAGAATTCTTATTTCTTGAAGATGTGAAACTGTTTAGATTAAGAAGCTGCTGGCTGAAGTCTAGGGAAAGACTCGCAGGGGCGATGCAAATAATTCTCTAACCGGGGGGCACCAGGTTTCCCCCTCTGATTCAGAAGGGCGTTGGCCAGACTCTGCTCTCTCTGAAATCACATTAACAAGTGAACTGGGGGGTGTTCCAGAAAGCGGGTTATGTCAAAACTCTGTGTCTGTTAACCCTGAGATGAGGGAAACGCTGAGTTATCCGTTCCAGAAAGAGAGGTAACTTAAACCCTGGGTCTGTTACTGCGGTAACTTACGCTGTGAACCAAACCTGCTCGCTGGCAGGTTTTGTATAAGAAACCCAGGGTTTCTACCCGTCTCCTCCCACATGAGGAAGCGGTGAAACATGGATTGCCCATTTATTCGTAATCCGATCGACGTCGAAGCCGTCATTATTCGTAATGCTTTACGTCGCGAGCGAATCTTCCGTCCCAGATTAGACATTTTATCATTTCCAGAGGAATATCTTTTCGAACGTTACCGCTTTTCATCCGCCACTATAATTTAACTCAATCACATTCTCCGGCCATATATCACCAACCTCACACACCGCGGACGAGCACTCACCTCAGAACAAACATTATCCATAGCGTTTTTTTGCAAATGGTAGTTTTCTTTATAACATCGGTGATGCAGAGCACATAGGCAAAGCTACAGTGTGTAGGGCTGTAAGAAAGGTGAGCCTCGCCCTTAAATGCCTGTTACCAGTGATGGTGGTGTTCCCCGGGCACAAACCTGTTAGAAACATCAAGGAGGAATTCCACAGGATTGCAGGTGGCGACTAATGTAGAAATCATATATTCTGTTATTTTAAATTATGAGAGTGGGGTCAGTAGCTTAATTAGCTGTCATTTTGCAGGCCTTCCAAATGTGCTGGGGTGCGTTGATGGGACACAAATCCCCATTACTGCGCCTGCAGAAAATGAAGCGGACTATGTGAATAGGAAATCCTTTCACAGCATCAATGTCCAGGTATGTGACCTACCATCTTAAAAAATATGTACATGAAAAAGTATACATTACAACTAACTCATGTCATTCTCTGCACTGTAAAGATATGTGATGCAGCTTACATTGTGACAAATGTTGAAGCCAAGTGGCCTGGCTCGGTGCATGACTCCCGGATCTACCGGGAGTGTCGTCTGAGCAACAGATTTGCACGTGGTAAGGAAGCTAAAGCCTTGTACAAAGTTTGTTGTCTCCCTTTTATATGCACTCAAATGTGTCCTCTGTAATTACAGGAGAGTTTGATGGCTACCTGCCGGGGGATCGTGGCTATCCATGCCAGCCCTCTCTGTTGACCCCTTACCCTGACCCTGAGCTGGGGCCCCAACAACGTTTTAATGTGGCCCGCTGCAGGACTAGAGCCCGGGTTGAGATGACCTTAGGGATACTCAAATCCCGGTTCCAGTGCCTGCAGAAGCTCAGGGTCACCCCAGAGAGGGCATGTGACATCATTGTGGCATGTGTTATTCTCCATAATATTGCAATTATTAGAGGAGAGCAACACCCTGCCATACAAATCAATTCAATTCAATTTTATTTGTATAGCGCCAATTCATAACAGAAGTTATCTCAGGGCACTTTTCAAATGGAGCAGGTCTAGACCGAACTCCTAATAACATTTACAGAGACCCAACAGTACCACCATGAGCAAGCACTTGGCACGGGGGCAAGGAAAAACTGCCTGTTAAAAGGCAGAAACCTTGGACAGACCCTTCGGCTCTAGGTGGGTGGTCATCTGCCTTGACCAGTTGGGGTGAGAGAGAGAGAGAGAGAGAGAGAGAGAGAGAGCAACTACATCAATACACTAATGAACATGATGATGATGACGACAGCAGCAATGATGGGGGACAGCAAGCAGCAACAACAGTAACTGTATATAACTGGTAACTGATATTAGCAATGGCAGTCAAGCAGGACCATGGAGGCTCCGCCAGGATCCATGAGAACCTGCGAGATGAGAAAACACAAGAACTCCGGGGAAGAAGTGTTTTAGTAACATGCATTAATGGGACATGAATGTGTGCAGAGAGAGAGAGAGAGAGAGAGAGAGCACCATGGGAAATCCCCCGATAGTCTAGGCCTATAGCAGCATAACTAAGGGATGGTTCAGGACTCATCTGATCCAGCCCTAACTATAAGCTTTATCAAAGAGGAACGTCTTAAGCCTACTCTTAAATGTGGAGAGGGTGTCTGCCTCCCGAACCACAACTGGAAGCTGGTTCCACTGAAGAGGAGCTTGGTAACTGAAGGCTCTGGCTCCTGTTCTACTTTTAGAAACTATAGGAACCACCAGTAGCCCTGCATTCAGAGAACGCAGTGTTCTAGTGGGGTAATAGGGTACTATGAGCTCTTTGAGATATGAAGGGGCCTGACCATGAAGAGTTTTATAGGTGAGGAGGAGGATTTTAAATTCTATTCTAAATTTTACAGGGAGCCAATGCAGAGAAGCTAGTACAGGAGAGATGTGATCTCTTTTCCTAGTTCCTGTCAGTACTTGTGCTGCAGCGTTTTGAATTAATTGGAGCGTCTTAATGGACTTATTAGGACAACCTGATAATAAAGAGTTGCAGTAATCCAGCCTTGAGGTAACAAATGCATGGATTAGTTTTTCTGCATCTGTCTTTGATAGGATGCGTCTGATTTTTGTAATATTACGTAAATGAAAAAAGGCAGTCCTAGAGGTCTGCTTTATGTGGGAATTAAATGACAGATCCTGATCAAAGATAACTCCAAGATTCCTGACAGTGGTGCTAGAGGCCAATGTAATGCCATCTAGAGTAGCTATATCTGTAGACATTGAGTCTCTAAAGTTTTTGGGGCCAAGTACAAGAATTTCGGTTTTCTCTGAGTTTAACATCAGAAAATTGCAGCTCATCCAGGATTTTATGTCTTTAAGACATGTTTGTAATTTAGATAATTGATTAATTTCATCAGGTTTGATCGATAGATATAACTGCTATCATCTGCATAACAATGAAAGTTAATGGAGTGATTTCTAATAATATTGCCTAAAGGGAGCATATATAAAGTAAATAGTATTGGTCCAAATACAGAACCTTGTGGAACTCCATGACTAACTGTAGTATTTATTGAAGATTCATCATTCACATGTACAAACTGTGAACGATCTGATAGATAGGACCTAAACCAGCTTAGTGCGGTTCCTTTAATGCCAATTTGATGCTCGAGTCTCTGTAAAAGAATATTATGATCAATGGTGTCAAAGGCAGCACTAAGATCTAATAATACAAAGAGACAAGTCCATTGTCAGAAGCAATCAAATGGTCATTATTAACTTTAACCAGAGCTGTCTCTGTGCTATGATGAACTCTAAATCCTGACTGGAAATCCTCAAATAAACTATTGTTATGTAGAAAGTCACACAATTGTTTGGCGACTACTTTCTCCAGAATCTTAGACAGAAAGGGGAGATTAGAAATCGGTCTATAGTTGGCTAAAACCCCTGGGTCAAGAGTGGGCTTTTTAAGAAGGGGTTTAATTACAGCTACTTTAAAGGACTGTGGTACATATCCTGATAATAAAGAAAGATTAATCATTTCCAGTAAAGAAGTGCCAATTAAGGGTACAATTTCTTTAAGCAGCCTAGTTGGGATGGGATCTAACAGACAGGTTGATGACTTCGATGAAGAAATTATAGAAGTTAACTGATGAAGACTGACAGCAGAGAAACACTCCAAATACACATCTAAGGTTGCACCAGTCAAAGTGTCTGATGTTGGAGAGCCTGCGATACCTATTGAGGGCATTTGGTGACTAATAGTAATAATTTTATTATAAAAGAAGTTCATGAAGTCATTGCTACTTAAGTTGATGGGGATACATGGCTCAATAGAGCTGTGACTCTCTGTCAGCCTGGCTACAGTGCTGAAGAGGAACCTAGGGTTGTTCTTATTTTCTTCTATTAGTGCTGAGTAAAAGGCTCCTCTGGCTTTACGGAGGGCCTTTCTATAATTTTTAAGATTATTTTGCCAAATTAAGCGATTTTCTAATAAATTGGAAGCGCGCCATTTCCTTTCTGATTTCCTTGTTTCTTGTTTTAATTGACGAGTTTGTTGGTTGTACTGGTGCTAGTTTCCTATGTTTTATTATTTTCTGTTTTCTAGGAGCGATAGAATCTAATGTTGATTGTAGAGAGCCTGCAGCACTATTAACAAGATTATCAATTTGGGAGTGACTAAAGTTAATATAGGACTCTGTTATATTCAGATATGGCATTGAATTAAACACTGATGGAATCTCCTCCTTAAACTTAGCTACAGCACTGTCAGATAGACATCTGCTGTAGGAAGTTTTGCTTAATGGCTTATAGTCTAATAATAGAAATTCAAAAGTTATTAAATAATGGTCAGATAGGAGAGGATTATGTGGAAAAACTATTAAATGTTCAATATCCATGCCATATGATAGAACAAGGTCAAGAGTGTGATTAAAACAATGGGTTGGTTTATTTACACTCTGACAGAAGCCAATCGAGTCTATTAATGAGGTAAATGCGTTACTAAGGCTGTCATTTGTAACATCCACATGGACATTAAAATCACCTACAATAATTACTTTATCTGATTTAAGAACTAAACTTGATAGAAACTCTGAGAATTCAGATATAAAATCAGAGTACGGTCCAGGAGCGCGGTACACTATAACAAATAGGACTGGCTGCAGTGTTTTCCAGTTTGGGTGAGAAAGACTAAGAACAATGCTTTCAAATGAATTATAATTTAGTTTTGGTTTAGGGTCCATTAAAACCCTCGAATCATATATAGCTGCTACTCCACCTCCTCGGCCTGCGCCTCGGGGAATGTGAGTATTGATATGACTGGGGGGGGTGGATTCATTTAGGCTAACATAATCCTCATGGGACAACCAGGTCTCAGTAAGACAAAGCAAATCAATATCGTAATCTGATATTAATTCATTCACTAAAACAGCTTTGGATGACAGAGACCTGATATTTAACAGTCCACATTTCATTCTTTTATTTTGTGCTACTGAGGAGTTGGTTTTAATTTTTATTAGGTTTTCATGGTTAACTCCTCTTGTTTTTATTTCTTTAAATAATGTAGGCGGTCGGGGGACAGACACAGTCTCTATGGGGTGGTGGGTGGGTGACTGTACTAGAGGAAGCGCAGAGAAGTGTGTTAGACAGCAACTCTGCTTCCTGGTCCCGACTCTGGACTGTCAGGTTTTAGAAATAAACTGCATCATATTCCTGGATAAGAGAGCCGCTCCATCCAACGTGGGATGGATGCCGTCTCTCCTAATCAAACCAGGTTTTCCCCAAAAAGGCTGCCAATTATCTATGAAGCCCACATGGTTTGCTGGACACCACCTGGACGCGTGTATGCTTTTTCCAACCCAGTTTAGACGAGCCCACGCCCACTTCCGCAGTACAGAAGCCTAGTCGGTTACGCGTTACCATAGAGACTGACCCCAATAGAAACTAGTACTACTACGCTTATCAGTCGTTTGCAAATCGCCACGCCACGCTTGTTCCTAAATCGTAAATTTGCCCCTTTCAAGATGACAGATCACGATCATACATACGCAGAGCTTCTTTGGTACGTTATCATGTTATGTGAATTAACCCTAACCCTAACCCTAACCCTAAATTAACATTACTAAACTGACTGCTTTACACACTAAAGATATGCGATAGCCGGCGTGTAAACACTGACAATAAATTAACATTACTAAACTGACTGCTTTACACACTAAAGATATGCGATAGCCGATAGCCTCGCACATAGGCGAGCTACGTCTTTTCGCATTTGTGATCAGAATGCCATATGCACTCACAACAATATAAACATTACTAAATGACTGCTTTTACACAGTAAAGTATGGGTAGCTGCTGCTTCGCGGCGGCATACGCGGCTTCCGTACTAGCAAGGGGGCGTGGTTTTGTCTAAACTGGGTTGGAAAAAGGATACACACCACCTGGACAGCCAGCGGTGGAAGGACGCCATGCGGCTATACATGACGTCACTGGTCACATTGGGCAGGGGTCCAGAGAAAACTACGGTGTCCGACATTGTTTTGGCGTATCTACACACCGACTCCACATTAATTTTAGTGACCTCCGATTGGCGTAATCGGGTGTCATTACCGCCAACGTGAATAACAATCTTATGATATTTACGTTTGTCAGCAGTTTTAAATAGGATTCAACGTCGCCCACTCTGGCCCCAGGGATACATTTAACTATGGCCGCTGGCTTCGCTAACTTCACGTTTCTGACTATAGAAGAGCCAATAACCAGAGTCTGTTCCTCAGCGGGTGTGTCGCTGAGTGGGGAAAACGTATTAGAAACGTGAATGGTCTGGTGGTGAGCCGTGGGCTTCAGTAGTTTGCCGCTACGCTTCCCCCGGACAGTCACCCACTCTCCGTGGCTTCCCGGCTGCTCGGGGTCTACCGGGGGACGGCTAACTAGGGCTACCTCCGGCCGGCCCGCACAGACTACCGGAGACGGTGTGGTGCGGTACCGTGCCTCTAAGTCACTAATCCTCACCTCCAGCGCAGTAAATAAACTACATTTAATACAGGTACCATTATCACTAAAAGAGGTGGAGGAATAACTGAACATGTGGCACACTGAGCAGGAAAGAGGAGCAGAGGAAGAGGGAGAAGACATCGCTAACTGCTAATGCTTAATGTAACTAGCGTGTGAAGACTTTAAAATAGCGAAAAGTCGCTAAAAGAAAGAAGTAGCTCCGAGTGATCCGGTGGAACTAGTCTACGTTTAAATGTTTAAGCGGGTAAATAACCGCTGTAATGAGTAAAACAAATGTATATTTAGGGTTCACCGACAGCTACAACACCAAACAGTGTACAGAGCAGGAAGTAGACCGGAAATGAGTCAGTATGCTTACCGCAACAGCGACACCTCCGACACTGTAGGCCACTGTATACCAGACAGACTGAACTCCATTGAGGTCCACGTCTTTGTGCGCTTTCGGTGTGAACGCACAGTAAGAAAAACTCTGATGTTATCGCTTTTGCCTCACTCATTGACCGCAGACGTATTCTATTACATTGGAATAGCCCAAATGCTCCTCCTGCTACTTCTTGGTTGAGCGATTTAATGTCTTTTCTGTCTTTGGAAAAAGTTAAATATTCCTTAAGAGGTTCAACACCCTCACCTCTCTGGACCCCAACTGAATCCATTTGATGCATTCAAAATATTTGTTTCCTACGAATAAAAGATCATTTTATTTGGTCATAATGTGTCTGTAGCTCATTTTGATAAAAAAAAATTGTGAAAAAATCGTATCGTGAACAAAAAATCGTGAACCGTATCGAATCGTGAGTTGAGTGTATCGTTACATCCCTAAGCCCCTGCTGCTCCAGTCAGGCTGAATCTTAGCTGCACAGCCCTAGTCTTCTCTGACCAGTGGTTAGCTCTGGCACAGCTCTCAAACTGATACAGGAAGTCTTTCCATGCACCAGTTCCATCAAACTGACCTGGCCGCAGCGTGGGGATTTTCTCCCTCTCTCCATGACTCTCATCATCACTGCTGTCCGCGAGGCACTCACGGCGCACTGAGTATGATGGGGGGTGCAGTCACAATTCAGGGCCTAACTTGGTTTTTCATGCTGGGGCATACAGCACAGTCGGTGGGGGAAAAGGGGCTTGAGCTTGGAATACAGGGATACTGGTAGTGAAATGGTTACTGTTCATTTGAGCAAAGGGGTTAATTATTTGGCCAGTGGGGGAGAGAACAGCTGCTTGGGACTTTACAAACGCTCTACAGACCTCCCTTTGCAGTGGGGGGAAATGGGCTTTAGCTTGGACAACAGGTAGCCTAGTCCTAACTAGACCTTCGTACTCATTTCATTCATACTCATGGTCTAGAACTGCTATAGAGACAAACGATTTCTCACTTGAAGGCGGGTGCTGTTGAAGTTTAAAACCTATTGGCTCCGCCGTGCCACTCTGGATCTGCCTTAACCAATCGCTAACGTTTGGTTGTGATGTATTTCATGCGCCGGAAACCACGTTGCGCGCAGTATACAAACGACAGATGCAGTGAGCATTAGCCTGGGCCGTGTTCCGATATCCGTGCTACCCGTACTTAGTATACTTAGTTTGAGTACGTAGGGTGTTCCGATTATGATTGCGGCAAAAGAAGTGTACTTGAAAGGACCCTTATGTGTACTCAAAAAGGCCAAAATGCTGAGTGTGCAACGGTGTACACTATGCGTACTCAACGGCAGCCATCTTAGCTACGTAGCGGAAGAGGCTGAGTCGCGCTCAGAGAACGTCTAATGAATTCACCTGTTTGGCGGGTGACGCGGCCGCGCAGCTGATGTCATTTCCGTTAAGTGCGCCACAGAGTATTGCATTTGGAACAGCACTAACATCTGAAGCTCTGCGTACCTATTGAGTACGGATAGTGTACATAGCGTCTACAGAAGAAAACAAGGATGCCGACCGTCGAAAATAGGAGTCGGGGGATTACTTTTCACAAGTAAGATTTAACATTACCGTACGCAGTGTTTCCCACAGGATTTTGTGAGACTATGGTGGGTGGATCTCGGACCCTCTAGGGGGGTCCGGGGGCATGCTCCCCCGGATTTTTTTTTTTTACATTTTAAAGTTAAATGCATCAATCTGGTGCACTTTGAAAGCAAAATTAAGAGACTAGATCTATGAAGACCTGTGTGCTCTTGTAAACAATTTAATCATAAACACATTGGTTGTATAGATACGAATGGTGAAAACACAATATCAACTAGAGCATACATCTGAGCCATCAAAGAAATTAAGCAAACGTGGTTAACTGTGTTGAACTAGTTTATTTTTTAGAAAATAAAATAAAAAATAATTAATCCCATCATCCCTATTTACAAACTTTGCACCCCGATTTCGGCGCAGGGGTGATAGTAGAAACAAATCCTGAGCCTGAACTCTTTTTTTCTGGGAGGTAAGCGGGCCCCTAAGCCAAGATATATGCCCTGATCAACATAATTGTCAAGCGGGATCCAGGGGTATGCTCCCCTGGAAGACAATTTGGATTAGGTTCTGCTGAATTTTGTGGAAATAAATTGACAATATTCAGGCATGAGATGAACAAACCAAATATAAGCCTATATTACAGTAGCATATTTGTGTAGAGCACCAGAGCTCTTGGGACCCTGGGCCTGGTAGGCCTATAATCCATCCCTGCTAATACCTTTCATCATGTAAATATGAGCGTTCCTTCCAGGTGATGTGACCTATTGGCTCAAAATCAGTGCAGGATCATACTTGTTTTGTGAGACACAACTCTTACTTTCTTTTTGTTTCTTCTTTTTTTTTTAAAAATCAAATCTTAACATTCTTCATATTTTTTTAAATAAACGTTTAATACATTTAATACCCACGTATTATTTTGAAAACCGGAAGTTTCCACACGCTGCAGTAAGCTAGCGCTGACTTTCCCAGTTGTCTCAAAGTAATGCCATAAAGTCGGCAATAAGGGCGCACTTGAAAATGTTGGAGCGGCTGCTTGACCACGCGAAACCGAGAGACGGCTGGCTTGACCGAGGATGTGCGGCTCCTCCGGGGGAGCGGTTCATGTTATTAGCGGAGTCCGGGAGGGTTCTAGCCTGGCAAGCCAGACCTACATCAGAAAGATGTAAGGTCTGGCGCAGCTCCATTGGCAGTGTGGGCGGGATAAACGGTTGTCTTTCAAGTTCCCTCTGCACGCAATAGGATAGCGCTACAACCAATCAGCGCAACGAAGAAGGTGACGTAGTCAGAGCGACGGCTCTGACTACGTAATTAATCAAAACTCCGAATACATATTTATTTTCGAGGAAAGACTTCAGTGCCGTTCTTTGTTCTTTTCTCAATGAAAATGTTAACTTCAAGTCTTGAAGAGTCGCGGCCAAAGCCGAGTGGAAAGACAGCCATTCGCCAGCAGCAGCAGCCATTGTTTACCTAACACGGAACCGTCGCAACTCTGTCGTCATGGTAGCCCGGCTTTCGACTCCGCCCCTCACGCTGTGATTGGTCAGACATACAAGACACACTTGGTGTTTCCAGCACCAAAAAGCGGACGGAGCTGTGCTAGACCTACACTAGCTGCCAAATAAATTTGCTGCCGCTAGGGGGTGTCTAGAGTTCTAGGCTAGGAGGGTTCACCATCACGGCGTAGTTACGAGGGATGTGCGACTATCGTCTTAAAAAATACTAAAGTGTTTTTTAAAGTTAGAAAGATATTAGATATTCACCGATATTCACGCTCCGAATTACAGCGATCAGACACGGGGAACTAAAGCCGCGATCACCGGTGTGAGTCCCGTGTGTCTAGCGGTGTCTACCTGCCCAGGGGTCCGTTTCACAAAGCAGGTTTAGTGAAAACCCTGCGTTTATTAACCCTGAAATGAGGGAAACGCTGAGTTTTCCGTTTCACAAAGGGAGATAACTCAAACCAGAGAAAGAGGGGCAACTCTAGCCTGTTTCACAGAGAGAGGTAACTTACGCTCTCGGTCAGTTACTGTAGTAACAGACTCTATGAACCTAACCTGGTCGGGACCAGGTTTTACTCAATGGATCAATCTGTCTCCGCCCTCTTTCAGCCACACACGCCATTTGATTTCCTCATTCATTCAGTCAGTCAGTAGGCTTTATCCGAAGTCCATGCCGCAGTAGGAGGCGACTTTTGTTACAAACATGGCATGTCCGTTTGAAAACGATCCCGTGGAGGAAGGTGCGGCATTACTGCGCGGAGAATTACAGCTTCGTCCGGAGAGAGTTATCAGACCGTGCATAGATGTTTTAGCTTTTCCGGAACATTTTCTTTTTGAGCGGTACCGTTTCACTTCACAGTCCATCATTTATATACACAACCTAATCCGTCCTTACATTTCCAACATTACCAACCGTAGTCGTGCTCTCACATCCCAGCAGATAGTGTGTGTTGCACTGCGTTTCTTTGCAAATGGAAGTTTTTTATACAATGTCGGAGATGCAGAGCACTTGAGCAAGGCAACCGTATGCAGGGTGGTCAGAAAAGTGTGCCTCGCACTGAAACGGCTTTTACCCATGTTTATCGTTTTCCCTGGACATAAACCTGTCAGAGCCATCAAGGAAGAGTTCCACAGGATTGCAGGTGAATGATGTAGGGATGTGTGAAATTAATTGTAAATTATATTCTGTTATTGACATTGTGCTGCAACCTCAGACTGGGATTAGTAATATTCATTTCCTTTAGGATTTCCCAGTGTGATTGGCTGCATTGATGGAACACACATCCCCATCACGGCTCCCTCACATAATGAAGCCGATTATGTGAACAGGAAGTCCATTCACAGCATAAATGTGCAGGTACATGTAGATTGACTACTGTAGCAAAATGTTAAAGACTGCATCATAGTTCCAACATCTGTCATTCTCTGCACTGTCAAGATCATATGTGATGCTGCACACATCATTTCGAATGTGGAGGCCAAGTGGCCTGGGTCTGTTCACGACGCCAGGATTTATCGAGAGTCTAACCTCAGCAACAGACTGCAACGTGGTAAGCAGCCTGAAGATTTGCACAATATAATTCACTTGTCTCCCTCCTTTAATACACTAATGTATCCACTATACATTACAGGAGAGTTTGATGGCCTTCTGCTGGGTGACAGGGGTTACCCATGCCAACCTAGGCTGCTGACCCCCTACCCTGAACCAGGCCCCCAACAGAACTTCAACCGGGCTCACTGCAGGACAAGAGCCCGGGTGGAGATGACCATAGGCCTGTTGAAAGCCCGTTTCCAGTGCCTACGTCACCTCAGGGTGACCCCTGATAGGGCCTGTGATATAATTGTGGCATGTGTTGTTCTTCATAATATCGCCACTATTAGAGGAGAGCAACACCCTGCCCTACAAATTGACGACGCTGATGATGACCCCATCCACCTGCCAGCTATCCAGGACGGCAGAACAGTCAGAGACACAATTTGCAATAACCACTTTAGAATTTAAGTCACCATCATCACCACCACCACCACAGCCGTCAAATCCACAGTCTGTTGCTGAGGTTAGACTCTTGATAAATCTTGGCGTCCACATTCGAAATGATGTGTGCAGCATCACATATGATCTTGACAGTGTTAAGATCATATGTGTTAACATAATCGGCTTCATTATGTGAGGGAGCCGTGATGGGGATGTGTGTTCCATCAATGCAATCCTGTGGAACTCCTCCTTGATGGCTCTGACAGGTTTATGTCCAGGGAAAATGATAAATATGGGTAAAAGCCGCTTTCAACTTCCATTTGCAAAGAAACGCTGTGCAACACACTATCTGCTGGGATGTGAGAGCATGACTGTGGTTGGTAATGTAGGGACGGATTAGATTATGTATGTAAATGATGGATTGTGAAGTGAAACCACAGCAGTCAAATAAAGATTGAATATACATTTTAGTTGGTCTTCTTTATTTCCTACAAATACAAATACAAGAGTTAATAGTTAGTAGTTCAGTTAATGTTCCAATAGTTAACATAATTCACCTGTGACCATGCACTCACCTCCAACTTGTGCTCTAGTATCTCTATTTCGAGATCCGTCTTCCGAATCTGCCGGTCCAGCAATAGCCTTTCTTGATCGTACTTTTTAATTTTTTGGAGGAGGTGAATTTTATAAATTTCTTTCACTGGCAACTGGGAATACACAAGGAGGACATTACATTATACAGATGATACACATGAAATCCACAGAATGAGCCTGTTTAGTGAACATCCATCTCACTGTGTCAATCTGTGCAGTGGATGGACCCTCCTGCTGCTGCCCAGCCATGTTCTGTTACAAAGGATGAGAATGTGTTAATACTTCAGTGTATAGGCTAATAAATGTCCCTTTATATTCCACCAGAATGTTAAGAAATGTGAATGGGAAGAGAACTATCAGTAACATATGAAGATATTACCTCTGTAGGCCTTCCTGGATCCCCCTCCGTAAAGGCAGCAGACACTGTTTCCTCATCCTCTTCATCCTAGATGAGTGATATGTTTCAGTATACTTAAACTACCCTTTAGTAAAATCTTTGGAGTATTGCCTACTTACAGTTACAATGTCCGTTGTGGCTTGAGGGGGCTCCTCCACCAGGCAGACAGCACCATCACAATCTGTTGGGACAAAAGAAAAAAAGACATAAAAGACAAATAAATATTTGTATAAGTAGCCTAAAAAAAAAGATATCTATAGGCCCATTACATTTTATAAAGGCACTTGTGTCCTGGGGGGTGCACTCTGAGGAGGAGCTCCCTCCAGGGATTCCCTCAGCCACCGGCCTTCCAGTATTGTGGCTTAGGGCCAGCTCCTCTGCCACCGTTAGAGGCGGTGGTGCTGGACCACCACCCGTTTTACGTGCATCTGCCTTCTTTCTGTTGGCTGAGTAGAAGTCTGTGTTAGTTTAAATAGGCTTAATTATTTAACAGAACATGATATAGATGAGAAGACATTTATGTGTGTGAAAACAGCATTATGTTGGAGATAAAACAACTGCACAGTCAAATAGCCACTTAATATTTACTTTACAGTGTAAAACATGATCAAAATGAGATACCTCCATGCCGAGGTCTTACCTGTTTGAACAATGTTTTTATATTTCATTTTAAGCTGCTGCCAAGTGCGCTTCTCCCCCGCGGGATTGCACCTAAATGAAATAAATGAATAGTTACCATTCAAGCAGTTTTCCCCTGCAATATTATTGTGACCTGCCGTACGTAATAATTGCTTGTCAATTAAATGAAAAAATTACATACCTGAACAACATAAAGTTGAAATAAATGATAAAGATTGTAAAGGCCAACAGGGGTAAAAGTTAGGACCACAGTCCAGATTGTGTAGGGGGGTAATATATGTTAACTAGACAATCAGATGGAGAGTGGCTATACAGTATAGCTAGTCTAGATTTCCAACCCAATTTTGTGTAGTCCACCTTCATGAAATGTGTGGGACAAAATGTGTGATAAACAGGAAAAGGCCCTGCCACACTTACCTGACACCTGGAATGGGGTAATCTTGGGATTACTGTTGAACTAGGCTATGTGTTCACCCGGCTATGAACTGAGACTTGATAAATCATATTCCATAAGCATTGACCTAGATTACATCTGACACTTTTGAAGGTTTCCCAAAGACAAAGATGTGAGGAAGAAGTGGGAAGTGGATTTGAGGAGAGAAGGATTCACTGCAAGTGATTATTCAATTGTCTGCAGTGAACATTTTAAGCAGGCTGATTTAGATTGTCCGACTACGTGATGGTGTTATTCCATCCCTTTTCAGCTTCCTGGTTCACCTCCAAAAAGTAGGTGTATCATCATAAGGCTATTAGCATTCATAAATGTAAATATTCTATTATCAAACAAACTTATCCTTTTATATATTGTATTATGTATTATGCATAACGTTTCTTCATTTCAGTTGGTAAAGGGCAGGGCTACGTCTACCTCCAGAAGAGCTGAAGAAAGCCTGTCTGTGGCCTCTAAGGATTCCCCAGAAATGGCAACCTCACACCTACAACCTCAGCCTAATGATGTGAGTATTTCTACTTTACAGTAAACATCATATCATAATGTTCCTGGACATATTAAAATCTCACTTGTTTTGCTGCCACTCATATTAAACACACTCACAAATAACTGGCTTTGACAGGTAAAGACTACAAGAAAGAATGTGGATGTGGGCCATAAACTAGTGGCGTCAAAGTGATGTTTGTGAAGTGAAACATTACTCAAACCATGTTCATCCCTCTTGCTACTAGGACCATGTCTAGTGAATCATTACTCAAACCATGTTCGTCCCTCTTTCTACTAGGATCATGGCTATGCCTTGCCTGCTTCTCCTACCGCTCTTAAGGCTGGCTCCATACACAAACTGCTAGTGAGGAGACCGGGTGGGTTAACAACGAGATAAGCGATTATGTAAGGGATAATGCCCGACGAGGTGTCCATTAACAGAAATGAATGGACGATGCGGAGGCGTGAACCGTCCAACGCAACGGTTGCTTTCCTAAGTCACTTTCGTAAGTGACCATGGTCACTTACGAAAGAAACATTGAATCAATTAATAATACTTTAATGTGTTTTAGAGTTAAAATCTGAGGTATTTCAGATACCGAGAACACGGTACCCAGAACATGTTAAGAATCGGGCTTCTTCATTGGTTCTCATGATGCGCCTGCGCGTTTCGTCGCCGGTCTCAATGCCTTCTTGAGAGCGGGAAATTGTTTGTGATGGCTTTTTTTTAATGTTTGTTAAGGTTTTAATGATTCAGGTTGCGTTTTAATGATTAGGGTTATGGTTAGGGTTATGGTTATGGTTAGGGTTATGGTTTGGGTTAGGGTTATGGTTAGGTTAGGGTTATGGTTAGGGTTAGGGTTATGGTTATGGTTAGGGTTATGGTTAGGAAATGTCCCGGCTACGCTATGACTGTAGGGTTAGGGTTAGAAACGGAAATAGCATGCTTCAAGGATCGAACCAATCAGGGAGCGAATTCTTGCATACTAATTAGGTAAGTTATCGTGTTCTCGCCCTAGAACACGGCTACATCCATAGCTCTAAAATCGTGACGGCTTTTTTATTTTTACAAGTCGAGCGGACTATTTAAATGCTAGATGGTAACCATGGCAACAGAGACACAACGTTATTTCACAGTTTATTCATCAACAGCAACTGTCATCAGGCAATTTGACCTGAACGTCTTTCCTAAGTGTAAATTAACACTTTTTAACCTACACCCTCCAGCCAATCAGAATCGAGTATTCACCCAGACCGTGGTATAAGATTGGCTAAGGCAAGAGTCATGTTTCATGGTAGCCAATCGGAGCCAGTGTTTTTACACACAAGCCAGGCCACGCGCACCACACACACCAAACAGATTCAATGAAGCAGCAGAGATGGCGAGTCCGTACTGCTCAGAAAAATCCAAATTCTTTGACATACAGCAACTTTTTTTTTTTTTTTTACAGTAATGCAAATAGTTACTTTCCCTGGTAACTAGTTACTTTTATTATAAAGTAATTCAGTTACTAACTCAGTTACTTTTTGGAACAAGTAGTGAGTAACTATAACTAATTACTTTTTTTAAGTAACGTTCCCAACACTGAAGAGCTCAGTGAGAAGTTTGCATTCTACTCAGGTAAGACAAAATTAGCACTTTGAAATTCATGTACATGTTATTGTTACTCTCTTTATTAAACTCCTTGGTTATTATCTGAAGGGGACTAATTCATCTTTGCTCATAACATTTCAGATCTTAAGATGGACTTTGTGGCAAAGCAGGGCCATGAGTACACACAGGACTGGAGAGTTTGCACTCATAAAGTCATATAAGTCATTCAGGTAACAATATTCAAATACTAACATTGTTGGGTAAGACAGAATTTGGTTTTATTCTGAATCCAGTGAAACAGATTGGTGTTTTTAGCTGATATAAAAACTTTCAGGTGTTTATATATGTTTATGTTTAAGTAGTTGGCAGACGCTTTTATCCAAAGCGACATACATAAAAAATACATATAAAACAATCACTGTAAACAATCATTTAAGGAAAGAATGTGGTTAATACAAAATATCAATAGAAAGTGTCAAGACAGAATAAACTCTGCTGCTGCAGCAACAGTCAAGAGATAGTCAATAAGGTCCCTAAGATATATAGATATCTAATGTATTCATACATTGTTTATGTAGGATATACAGTATATGTAGCCTATATATAACCTAATCATATATTATTTCTTCAACTTAAAAATAGCTGACCGTTTTTTTCCCCCTTCTCAGGGATTATGTTCCCAGTTTTGATCTCGGACATCTGGTCACTTATAGCATATCAGAATATTCTATTACTGTTAAGCCAACTATGAATAATAAAACATGCCAAAACATGTGTCCTTTATCATAGCTACACGTATGACCAAAAAACGTGTGAAAATCAGTGGTATTCAGTGAGGTATGATTAATTAAATGCGCTGACAGTTCATTGCTCCTGCCAAACGAATTACAGAGTGGAGCGGATCACCACTCCAAGATGGCGGCCCCGCGTCTCGTCAGCACCAGTAGGCAGTAGCATTCGATGCTCCGTCTATGTATAAGATGCCTATGCTGGTTCTCCTGTGTCTTTAATTTCTTAAACATCATTAGACATTCAGTTAAGGTCACCAGGATGTCTCTCACTATACAGCATTATGTCTATTACTTTACATTGCTATTATTCTACATCACTGCCACACCTGGTCAGCCATCAACATTCCAGTGTATGCCAGCCGTTCTCATATGAATAGTGTTTCTAAGCATCTATCTTAATAACTTAATTATTTTATATAATTGTATTTTATAACTTAATGCCGCTTTGAGCTAGTTTTTCAGCCACGTAATTTCACTCATCTTTGACCACAACAATAGTAGACAGCGAAAAAATATACACCACACAGTAAAATAGAAAATATAAAGAAAGAAGCCTTAGCAATAAGGCACATTAAAATGTGCCTTCGAACTCATCCAGTTTCTTGTTTCTGCTTTGTCGCGCTCAGCTGAAAAAAAAAGAGGGGTGTGCGACCGGGCTAAAATCCTGTCGCGCTGGCGAGATCTACGTCATTTTGACGTCACATTGTCGCGTGACAGCTTGGACCGGCGAGCATACTGCGGCCCCCTTGCCCACTGCATCCGTCCATTGACGGATCCCATTGACTTTGAATGGGGCAGAGCCGCAATGCATTGTGGCTCCGTCCGTTCCGTCGGCTCCGTCGCTTGCGTTGAGAAAATGTTACTGCCCACTGCATCCGTCCGTCAACGGACGACGGAAGGCGTGTCTGACGGATGGGGGAGTGGAATTTGCCGACGGAGCCAGACGCAGCCAGCAGCCAATCAAATCACTTCCCGCTTACAACAACAAAGCCGGGGTTCTTCCTGCATTTTGTTATTGCTCTTTTGTATTGCAAGATGGATCCCATCGTAGCAAGGAGAGTGCTATTCCGATATACATAAATCGAAAATAATCAGAAACATTATGTTACCTGGTTCCCCCACCTCCAGTGACACCTATCCAAGCCCGGTTCCAGAACAGAATGCGTTGGGGTGCATCTGAGATTACAGGGGGTGCACCAGTACTATAGAAGTGGTGGGGACCAGTACGCGATTGTCGACGGGGGGGGTGGCGCGATTGTCGACGGGGGGGTGGGGGGGGGGGGGGGGGATTTTCTCCCTCCTTTTTTCAATTGAGGGTGCAAACATTTTTTTGGGGGTGCAATGCATGCTTATGCACCCCCGTAGAACCGGGCCTGCACCTATCGCCACGCAGGTCCCGGCGATTGGTGTCCCTGTATGTATACAAAGACTGGTCGTAGAGTATAGGGCGATTAATTACCCACAGCGATTATTAGTTTGTCCTCCATTTTAAATCCCCCGCTGCTGGCCGGCTTTTTTGACATACCCATGTGCTTTCCCGGGTTGTACCACAAAGGTGATTTCATTGGGCAGAGTCCAAGTAGCATCACAGGACATATATTTGCATAATGCGATCTGATTGGCTGACGGATCCGTCGCAGCCTGAAAAGTTACCCCCCTTGCCCACTGCATCCGTCCGTTGATGGATCACATTGACTTTGAATGGGGCAGAGCCGCAATGCATTGTGGCTCCGTCCGTTCTGTCGGCTCGGTCGCTTGCGTTGAGAAGTTGAGAAAATTTTAACTTTTCAGGCTGCGACGGATCCGTCAGCCAATCAGATTGCATTATGCAAATGGAGAGAGGTGTAACTGGAGGTGGGGGAACCAGGTAACATAATGTTTCTGATTATTTTCGATTTATGTATATCGGAATAGCACTCTCCTTGCTACGATTTTCTTCTTATCAAACTATTTTCTTCCACCATGTTTTCGTTAGTAAAGCAAAACTAACGGCAACTAACTTCGCTGATCTAATGTAAAGTTATTCAGGTTTTAACGTTAAATTAAAGTTACTGTCCTTACTTCTGGTCATCGTGTTTTTCCCTTTCTCCATTTGATTAATTAACGCTATCTAGATGGCATTAGCTAACACATTTAGATATTTTGCGCGAGCATCGACGCCTGGCTAATCCTATCCAATTCTCTTGCCAAGAAAAGCAGTGGGATCCATAATAACGCGGTGGCAAGGTGTGTGTGGATGTGTGGAGCTCCGTCTGGCCAGCGGTTTATTTAGTTGTCCGCATCCGAGAGAGAGTTAAGCTTCCCGGACACTTGGAGTATAACGCCACGGTCTGTGGCGCATTTCATATACAACACCACTCATTATAACGCTCATACACAGCGTCGGTACTGGCTTAAAAATGTATCACAAAGTTGCCGTGGTTCGTAACCATGGAGATAACACTCTCTCCCTCCTTCCTAGAACTTCATCATGAATTGACAGCTGTTTATTTATTGGCAGGCAACATGTGCAACACATTCAACAGACCGGTGAAGCCATTTTAGCAGCGCGCAGTGAAATTGTCTCGCTTGTTTTGGGCCATCTGACCGGCTC
The DNA here is from genome assembly GCA_030340625.1 of Merluccius polli. Taxonomy (NCBI): domain Eukaryota; kingdom Metazoa; phylum Chordata; class Actinopteri; order Gadiformes; family Merlucciidae; genus Merluccius; species Merluccius polli. The sequence continues at coordinate 27,009 of JAOPHQ010005197.1, forward strand.
TTATGATCGGCCTTTCGGACTTTATAGAGAGACCACCGATCACATTATTTAGAACAAATATCGGCCGATAACAATCGGTGGCCGATCGATGTATGTATATGTACTAATACAAAGTACCAGTAGTATGTAGTGTGTACTCGTGTTGTATTACCTTCAGATGCTTCCCGGTCTCACCTGATGATCCCAAGTTCCCTGCCTCTTCAATAAATAACGGACCCTCCGGTACTGACCTGACAAGGTGCCGCGGGGCTGCAGTCAACGCCTCCCGATGCACCGAATAAAGTGCTTCCGCAGATGGGTGTCCTCTCAGCCAATCAGCAGCCAGTTCACATATGACTCCACTCCAGCTGCTGTATTCATATTCACACACTATTCATATTCACACACACTGCTGTCATGTTGTGGAGGATGCGGTTTATTGTACACAACAGCACCAATACACACTAAATACACACAACCATTCATGGGGGGGGGGGAGAGCTCTTCACTGGAGACATCCTGATCCCATCTCCGTTTCTCTCATAGTCTCTCTCCCCCTCTATCTCTCTCTCCCTTTTATTCATCCACTGACAGTGGCTCACGCTCAGTCTCTCTCTGTCATAGTCTCTCTCTCGGGCTGTGGGGGGCCAAGCCCACTCTGCTCCAGCTCAGCTATCACCTCCATGTGCTGGAAGTCTGCTGGCGCGTGGTTGAAGCTTTCCACCAATCGGAACGTCTCCTGCCGCTGGCTCCCATAGAACAGCTGCACCTGATTGGCCAGACACTGCGCCTGATGCACCGTCTGACAGACACACACACACTTTCAGTATCTCACTTCCATAACACATTTCCAAACAGGATGTTAGAGTGCGACTGTGCAGAACGCCCTGTTTTTTATTGGTTGTCGTCAGAAACTAAAGCCCAAGCCCAGCCCTTACCCTTATCCACCTAGCAGCCTTACCCCTTATCCACCTAGTAGCCCTAACCCTAACACAGGGGTCGGGAACCTTTTTTGCCTTGAGAGCCACTTTTACAAAAAAAAAAACAATCTCAGAAGAGCCACATAAAGACGGTTACAAGCAAAAGTTTGGATATTTAACTTACATAGGATATGTTGCTGCAAATTGTGCATGGTGAGTGTCGAAGTGGCGTTTAACATTGCATCGTTTCATGGACGCAATTTTCTCATTACATAACAGACAGATCGCACTCCCAGCTCTTTCCACGAACGCAATCTGTCCAATCGGGCTGAAAGTTGCGGACTTTCTCTTCGGGCTTTTTCCTTTTTAACATTTTGATTAGCGCCAGGGGTGGACTGGCCATCGGGGGCCGATGCACATCTTTGGGCCGGCCCAGGACTGTCATAAAAATAAAAAAATAGAGTAATTTGGCCCAACCGGAGGCGGTGTGTTACGATCGCGCCCCCCCCCCCGGTCGGTCGTCGGACCGGGGTGTGTTACGCGCCCCCCCCCCCCCCGTCGGTCTTATGCGCCCCCCCCCCCCCCCGCACCCCCCCAGTCCAGCCCTGATTAGCGCACACATCAACGTTAGCCTGGAGGGAAATCTGTGATTTTGTTTGATATTGACATGGCAACGAGCCGCGAATGTAACAATATTACTCAGATAGACCTACTGTAACTGCCTATTTGCCACGAAGCCTTGTCATTATAGGGCCAGCGTGTGTGTGTGTGTGTGCGTGTTGGGAGAGTCGGGTTGATTAAAAAAAATACGGTTTTCTCCGAATGTAATGACGTGTTTCAATCGACACAGCTCTCCCCTAGTATTGACTGTTATTTTAGCATTATATTAGGGTAGACCTAGTCTGATTCCTTGATTACATTTTTTTTTTTCCTCAACTAATTTCGTCCGAGAGCCCCGGCCGTCGGCAAAAGAGCCATTGGGGGCTCGCGAGCCTCACGTTCCCGACCCATGCCCTAACATGTAGTTGTGTTGCCTAAACCTAACCAAGTAGTTGTGTTCTGCCCAGAATGTTTCTATGTTGAAGAGACATTCCATTGAATGTTGAAATATGATTTATATGAAATATGATATATGCGGTGTGTTATAGTGTGTTGTAGTGTTATATGCACAAATTATGTTTTATGTTATAGAGACACTAAGTTGAATGTGGAAATGTTCCGAATTATATGCTTGATCGATGGGAGCTTCTATTTTGACACGCACAATGATACAGGATATCGAAAAGTATAAACAAAGGAAATAGTAGGAACGTAAAATGGCATGGTTGCATTTACATCATTTTCTCAAGTTTTATCCAAATTAATCTGTTGAAAGCAATAATCTGTTGAAAGCAATGACTGCAAGTGTTACGTAATCTGTACATATTCAATGATTGATGTATGAGTTTATTGATGTTTTCCAAGTTTGTACGAAATCAATGTAGCTTGATGTGTTATGTTATTACGTTAGCCTTAGCTAAGCTAACATTATGCTAATGTAATTCTACATACTTACCTGTTAGTGGTTTACAACTGTAACGTTAGGCTGTTTATATTAATGTGTTGCTCACATAACAGACCATTAAGTCTATTTTATATCTTCCTTTGTAGTCCAATTCAATGTTGACACGTTGACTTATGCTACGAGGTCAACAAAGGAACAAGCACCCTCATTTTCCCGGCGCTAGAATTGAAAAAACAGAGAGCCATATAAGACTATATACACTATAAGGAAACCTAGAAGCACTAGAACTGGAGGGAGCAGCTGCTGCCATCGCAGAGGATGAAGCTGCAGCGGGAATGGAATGTGAGGATGTGCGCAGCACCAGGAGCAGCGTCTCACCACAGGCAATCAGGCAGCGAACAGAGGCGTATCTAGAACATCAGACTCAGGTCACCTACCGCAACCCCTCCAGACACACCATCCTCTCTCAGTATCAAAGAGTCACTGCCATTAATGACAGGAAGCCCCTGACTTAACCCCTTCATGCCACCATGTCTGGCCCACAATGCCAAGGCGCACAAGACGCATCAGACACACCTGCCTCAGCACCCCAGTTCACACCCTCACTCCCCCTATAAGGCCTATCAGGAGCATAAGGGCTATCCAGATCACTTCCCTAGGAACAACATACAGGACTCTCCTATCACTCCAGCCTCTAACATGATAGACAAGTATCTGGCCCGCAGAGAGTTAGTAACCACAGGGCTTACTAAATATGATGATCAGCCTGAGAGCTTCAGAGCTTGGCACTCCTTTTTCTTTAATGCCCCTCAGGGCTTAGAGCTAACAGCCAGTGAAGTGTTAGATCTACTTGTAAAATGGTTAGGAAAGGAATCATCTGAACACGTTAAAAGGATTCGAGCTGTCTATGTCACCAACCCTCAAGCTGCACTTAAGATGTCTTGATTTGATTTGATTTATTTGGAATAAAGACATATCCAAGGGATAGAAAAACATGACAAAGTGCAAGCACTTATTTCCATCATGGTCCCTGATGTTACAAGACAAGACATATATCCACATAAAACAAAACATTAAACATCATAAAAATAGACTATAAGAGGCTAAAAATATAGAAGAATCTTCCCTAACCCTTATTTTCTGTATTAAAGTGCAATGTGCATACAAAACAATCACCAACAGACAACTCACATGGAGGCAGACGTGCTAGTAGGGATTTAAATTCTCCATGAGCCAGGATTTTACCTTTTTTCTGAAACAATGATAGTTGTCTATGCTCTTAATATCCAAAGGTAATTTATTCCAGTTCACCACACCACTATATTTGAGAGTACACTTACCCATGTTTGTTTTAAACTTAGGCAAGTACAAGTCTGCTACTAGCTCTGGTGGGGCCTCATGTACGAAGACTTGCGTGGATTTTGGCGTATGCCAAAACCCCGAAAATGTCGTACGCACAAATAAATTCAGATGTATGAAAGTGTGCGTACGCATAGATCCAAGAGCGTTTCTTTTGTACATCCCGATCAACGTGGAACTGAGCGCACGTGCAGATGTGGCAAACTCCTCCCTGTCCACGCCCCCATATAAATATGCAAATCTATGTAAATAGGCCCTGGACCTGAGATTCACCTCTATCCGATCACATAAAACAAGCAAGTGTGGCACAGAGGATATTTATATATTATTGCCACTTACTTAAATGTGTTATTTTATATGTATGGACTTTATTTGGCATTTATACAGACACCCCCCATTCAATTTTAAGCATTATTATTATTATTATTATTATTAAAGGCACAAGACCACCCGCGGCTATATAAACTGTGGAGCGGGACCAGTAAAGCCGCTGAAGACCAGCCGACTCACTTGTCTTTTTGTTTAATTGATTCTTTCAGAATAACATCTTTTCTAAAATATGCCAACCCTTGAGTCAGCTTGCACTCTATGGGTGTAACACAAGCATGAACAAAGGAAAGAAAAGACATTTCACAAAGTCCGAGTTGGAGATTGTGGTGATGACGTGGAGCCGCGGAGGGAGATTCTCTCTGGTCCCCTGTCAGCAGGGATCAATATGAAGAGAACAAGAAATGAGTGGGAGTGTGTGTGAGGCGGTAGGCTACATGCCGTGGGGTCCGAGCAGTGCACACACACACACACAGAGGTGAAGAAGAAGTGGTCGGATCTGAAGGTGGAGGTGAAGCGGAGGAATATATTCTATGCGTCACTTTAATGCCGCACACTTGGAAGACCACTAGGTGGCGCTGTTTTTGAGCAAATTCTGTAACGCTATTAACTCCCGCATACTTTGTCGCACATTCGAAATCGGCTTATGAGCCAATTGTCATCGTTTGCAAGTAAATCCTCGCGTTCCCTAAATACTCGCTCACGTCGGATTGCACCATTTGCAAGGTCCTCTAACAACGCTAACATCGGTAATACCATGTTCTTCATCACATTGCGCATGCTTTTATATCCACCCGTATAGTTGCAAACACGGTGGGTGTGTTAATTGTTCATAAGTGTGTCTCTGACGTGCACATCACTCTGATGACTAATTGTTTTTGACATTATTAACAGTTTCCCAGCGTCACCTCTAAGTGTCGCCAAAGGAATAATAGCTGTAGAAACGTGTGTACGCCAGCTATGAAGTTGACGTGAAGCACCGCACATTTCCACAGTCATTTCACGTTTCATACATCTGAACGTGAGCGTGGAACGCCATTTTTTTTTTGCGTACACCACGTTTTTGTGCGTACGCAACCTTCGTACATGAGGCCCCTGGTGTGGTAAGCATGGGCATCCCTACTCCTTGTGAAGTGATTTTTAAGGTATGCCGGTGACTTGTGGTTGCACACATTATGGACCACCCTGAGCTGGAGCTGAATTGCCCTAGCCTCCAGGGGGGGGGGCAGCCCAGCTGTTGGAACTGGAGCTTACCCACATGATCCCATGATGTGAGCCCCAGCACTACCCTGACTAACCTATTCTGAGAAACCTGCAGTTTGTCTTTTAGGGCCTTAGTAAGACCACCATACCATGAGCCAAGGCCATAATCAAAGCAGCATAAAACCAGTGAATTAGCTAGCAGTCTGAGGCTCACTGCATCAAGGAATGGAGCTTTCCTAGCTAGGAATCTGGATCGGCCATTAACCTTGCTCATAACCTTAGAAGCCATGCTCCCCTCATCTAGGTTGCTGTCTAAACATCATCCTAAATAGGTCACTGAGGGCTTGGCAGGGAAGAGCTGCCCACCAAGGCTGATACTGGACAACTCTTTCTTGTGCAGTCTTGGCTTAGAGCCAAACACTATAAATTCAGTTTTGGCCACATGAAGAGACAATTTATTGTCTAATAGCCAGTCCCTGATTTGACTGAATTTCTCTTGCAAAATTGCATGCAGCTCAAGCTCATTTTTGTTGGAGGCTATAATAGCTGAATCGGCAGCATATAAAAACAAGTTCTCATTGCAGATGGACTTCATGTCATTGATGATTAAAAACAGTAATGGCCCAAAAACGCTCCCTTGTGGAACTCCACAAATTACCAGTTGTTCCTTGGATATATTATCTTGGAATTCAGTCATCTGGGATCTACCCGAGAGGTAGGAAACAAACCATCTTAAGGCGGAAGGGCACATGCCCAAGGCTGACAACTTGTTGTACAGTAGGCTATGATCGACTGTATCAAAGGCCTTCTGTAAGTCAATTAGGATCATGCCACATAGTTTGCCGATATCGATTTTGCCCCTTATGAAGTCAGTTAGGTACAGTAGACAGGAGTCAGTTGATTGTGACTGTCTGAACCCTGATTGGAATTCATATAGGAGTTTAGCATCCACAGCATACTGATACAATTGCTCATGAACTACTTTCTCCAGGACCTTGGAGGCTACACTCAAAATAGAAACCGGTCGATAATTTCCCGGATCAGACCTATCACCTTTCTTGAAAAGTGGGATGACTTTAGAATGTTTCATGTCATCAGGAACTGTGCCTTGCTCCAAGGACAGATTAATAATATGAGCCATAAAAGGGGCTATGAGATCAGCTGCGTCTCTCAAGAACCTGGCTGAGATATTATCTAGCCCTGTGGCTTTGGCAGAGTTAAGGCCCTTTAGCATGTCGCCGATTTTTACTACCGACACAGGATTGAAGGAAAAACTATTGGGAGTCACACCAATCTTGGCATAGAAATCCTGAATGTGTTCAGGCCGGTACAATCTTGGGCTGGATGGTAGCTTCTCCACAAGTTTATGGGCAACTGAGATGAAATAAGTGTTAAAGTGATTGGCAATATCCTCCTTCTTATTTACCTCTTTTCCATCAATGGACAGAGTAATACAAGAACTGGGAGTGCTTTTTGTCTTAGATAAGCATCCTAGATTTTTCAGAACCTTCCACAAATTCTGGGATTTGTCCTTGTTTTCGTTTATCTGTTCAGAAAAAATATGTTCTTTTGGACTCTTTGATTATACGTTGGGCCTCATTCCTACAAGCCATGGATAAGACTCCACTAGTGCTACACCACCCCTGAAGTGATAGAGAGCGCTCTATTTAAGTGGCTAGACAGCTTTCCTCATCTCACTTCAAAGGAAAATGTTAAACTAAGAACTTGGTGACCTGCTCAGGGAGCTACTCTCAGCTAAAGAGGATGGGTACTTACCTGGGGCCGGTTTCACTAAAGTAGTTAAGACTGGTCTTTGGGGTAAGATGGGTCTTAAGTTTATTTATAGACCAGTCTTATGCAATTAAGACAGTTTCACAAAAGTTAAGACCAACTCATTTTAGACTTAAAAACTTAGCCACCTCAGCCCCAGGCTAACATACGTCTAAAGTGCTATGTAACCATGGAAACCAAAGTCAGTCAAAGTCAAAGTGATAGTGCTAACAGAAAGAGAAGCAAAAAAGGAGAGATGGCACATCATTTGTGGTTTGCTGATTAAGTTATGTAGAGAGCTGTTAGGCGGGAAAGAGTTCTCAGGGATCGTACTAACCCACTGGAAATTTATAACAATGAAGAGTTTCTCAGTCGGTTTCGTTTGCCCAAAGAAGCCATCCTTAGGCTGACAGATGACTTGTCAGAATCACTGGGGCCTACAACATCAAGAAGCCACAGCATTCCAGCTCTGCTACAGGTTTGCACTGCGTTGTGATACAGTGGGTCTTAGTAAAGCCTCTGTGTCCCGAGTGGCGCACAGGGTGTCAAGCACCCTCTCAGACAAGCTTCCCCATTTCCCAATACAACCTGCCGAGTTGAACAGCATCAAGAGAGGAACTCTTTAACATTGCAAGGTTCCCCAACGTTATAGGAGCCATTGATGGGACACAAGTCAGAATCCAGGCACCATCGGATCATGAACATTTGTTTGTGAACAGGAAAGGTTATCATAGCCTAAACATCCAAGCTGTTTGTGATTCAAATCTAAAGTTTCTCAATTGTGTGGCCCGCTGGCCCGGATCCTGTCATGATTCAAGAATCCTACAACATTCTCAGCTTTACCAGGCATTCAAGGATGGCATTATTGATGGAATCTCGTTGGGTGATTCTGGCTACCCGCTGAAGCCATGGCTCCTTACTCCCTTCTTGAATCCTACCACACCAGCACAGAGGAATTACAATGCAGCTCACTGTTCAACTTGCAACACAGTTGAGAGGGCATTTGGGGTTCTCAAAAGGCGGTTCCACTGTCTCCATGGGGAACTGAGGATGATTCCTCAGAGAGTGTGCAACATTGTCTGTTCGGCTGTTGTTCTGCACAACATAGCAAGGTAGGCCTACCTAACCAAACATAAAATCTTCAGACACTGGCATTCCATAAACATATTTAACTAACTAAAAGCCAATCATTTTTCTTTGAATTGTTATTTCTAAGGGATCTCAAGCTACCCGATCCTGAAGAAGAGGAGGGAGTTGACCAACACCATAGAGAAGAAGATGACAGAAGATGAAGAGAACCAGCAAGGAGCTGGTCGATTTGTTCGTCAAATGTATGTTGAGAGGATCTTCAATGCACGATACTGATCCAAGTAAAAACTTAATAAACACCACTTGAACATTTTATGTCATTCAGTTGCATGTTTTCTTTTATTAACAAGTTCAATGAAAAATACTCAACTTACAAATGTTAATAAATACAAGCACATACAGATTGCATAGTTTTTTTTGTTCATTTTAGTTTTAAGGCAGTGAAGTGCAAAAGGCATATTAGTATTCAATAAATAAATGACAGTAATTGTAGGCAGTGTCTGAAATTCGGCCAAAATAGGAGCTAGACCACAGGGCTAGTAACTTTCAAAAGTTACTAGCCCTGGTGTAAAGTTACTAGACCAAGCAAATCAATGTGTGTCGTAGGCACGCGCATCACGTTTTCACATCACACATCACAATTTTCAGAATAAAGATAAAAAAGAAGCCATTTGGTGGACTTTCATCTCAGAAAAGATAGAATTTCATCATGGACATTATTATTGTTATTTTGTATGTGTGTTTTCAGCTATTTTAGGCATGATTGTTTTATCAGTATAGGCTAACTTTCACTCACTCACTCACAAACACTCTCTCACACAAACACTCCCTCACACACACACGCACACGCACGCACGGCGTCAATCCCCACTGGGCGCGTAACGGCAGCGTAGCACTGCGAGGCGGCTGGATTCGCAAGATCACGCGAGAACTACAAGACCACGCGAGAATCAGGAGACCACGCGATAATTTGTGGATGTCAAAATAGAACAAACAAATAAAAGGTTACTTTGCCTTTCCGAAGTTGACTTGCAGTTGCTTTGTCTGTCAGAAGTTGATTTGATGTTGATTTGGTCATTTTTCCTAGATTTTTGTGCTTCTACCATGAGTTGGTAGGCTATAAAGTAAATGTTTTCTTTTTTTGTCGGGTCTAATTGTGTTTAGTGTTGTTTATTGTTGTTATGTCCTAATGTGTTGTGCTGTAGTCTATAGACAAAGTTAGTTATAAACGACAACGATTTGTGGCCGTGTTCGATCAGGAGGGTGTTTTTATTTTGAAAATTGACCGGATGCTCTATGGCTTTTACCATTTCACTTCCTGCCCAGTCGGTCTGCTCTGTTGAAATTGACGTGGTTCAGCAACGGCTCGCGTCAAAAATAGAATGCTACGGAATGATAGCGCAGCGGCGCGGAGAGGCGCTGCTGGGACGCTGCCGAGACGTTCCGCGGCGGCCCGGTGGAAATGCTTTCATTGATTAGAGTGGCAGCGATCAGCAGCGGTGACCGCGGCGCAGCCGTTCTGCGGCGCTTACGTCCCCGGTGGAAATCAGGCCGTGCAAGAGAGGTTTACAATAGCAAAAATAGGTTCGCGATGACGGCCGCAATGCTTGTAAAAGACGCTCCGTGCAAAGGGGTTGTAAAGTTGCCAGACACACGGGCTGGCAAGTGCACAGAGTTACTAGCCCGATAGGAAAGTTACTAGACCCGGGCGTGTGGGCGTGTCGCCATTTCGAACCCTGTTGTAGGCATATTAAAAGTGTTCAATAAATAGACAACAGTGCAATTGTAGGCATATTATAAGTATTCAATAAATAAATATACTTTTCAACATTGTATTCCAAAGTTAGGTAACTGTATAATATATAAATAGAAAGGATTAAATATATAAATATAATGAATAAATAGAGACGGCAAACTGTAATTTGTTGAGGGAGGCGTTGGCAGGTCATCACTCCTCCAACCGCCTCAGCCTCTGCAATTGTCCCTGCAGCTGTTCTTTCTGAAGCTGTAACACTTCTACCTCTAGAAGGAGTTTCTTTTCTTCAAGTAGCAGATTCGAATACTGTTTCTCAAGCACCATGGACATGGTAGGCTTACCCCAGATTTCCACCGGGGACGTCAGCGTCGCGTTACGGCTGCGTCGCGTTACGGCTGCCTCCTCTGCCCTGCGTCAATTTCCACCGGACGCGTTACGGCAGTGTAGCGGCTGGATTCGCGGGATCACGCGAGAACTACAAGACCACGCGAGAATCAGGAGACCACGCGATAATTTGTGGATGTCAAAATAGAACAAACAAATAAAAGGTTACTTTGCCTTTCCAAAGTTGACTTGCAGTTGCTTTGTCTGTCAGAAGTTGATTTGCTGTTGATTTGGTCGTTTTTCCTAGATTTGCGTGCTTCTACCATGAGTTGGTAGGCTATATAGTAAATGTTTACTTTTTTGTCTGGTTTAATTGTATTTCGTGTTGTTTATTGTTGTTATGTCCTAATGTGTTGTGCTGTAGCCTATAGACAAAGTCAGTTATAAACGACAACGATTTGTGGGCGTGTTCGATCGGGAGGGTGTTTTTATTTAGAAAATTGACCGGATGCTCTATGGCTTTTACTATTTTGCTTCCTGCCCGGTCGGTCTGCTCTATTTAAATTGACGCGTTTCAGCAGCGGCTCGCGTCAAAAATAGAACGCTGCGTAATGATAGCATTACGGCTGCGGCGCGACGCTCCTGGGACGCTGCTGAGACGTTCCGCAGCTCGCCCGGTGGAAATGCTCTCATTGACTAGAGTGGCAGCGATCAGCAGCGGCGACCGCAACGCAGCCGTAACGCGACGCTCACACGACGCTCACACGACGCTAACGTCCCCGGTGGAAATCTGGGGTTAGTAGTTGGTCTTGATGATCTCTGCTGGTGTTCCTCCTCCTCCACCACCATGTTCTCGCCAGGATCAGGGATCAAGGATGCTAAAAAAATATATCAGACCAATGTTTTAATGAACAAGTAGAAATTGCAGGAAGCTTTTCCGATCTCATACAACCTACTTCTCAATACAAACACATTTTGCACTATGATCACAATAGCGTCCCTCTGCACATTTCTATATCACCACTTCCACACTTCACAACTCTGTGCCTTGGCTTGATACCTCTTGCCTGTGCCTGTTGGTGTCCACAAACATGGCAACCTTAACATGACAGTGTCTGTGTAGTTGATCATGTGCATGTATATTGTTATGGATGGGATGGCATACGGGATGGTTGAATATCCAATGTGATGAATAAAGTAGCTATCTTATCTCGTCTTATCTTGCTTGTTTTTACTGTCCAATGCTTATTTTCACCGCTGTATGTTTACCTGCTGGCCAATAAGTTCACCCAATTAAAATCACATGATAATAATTACAGATAATAACAGACCTACCTGTATTTTCATCCTCGTGGTCCACGGCCTCTTCGTGTGGCATTTGCTGTGCCGATCGATCCGTCAAGGCAGGCAACGGGTTATGGGGGGGTGAGGTATTCTCGCCGGCAGTAGAGTTCGTAACGCTAATGTTATCGCTAACGTTAGGTCTGAGGACCCCACTGACTCCGCTTTCCTTGCCGCCTTGGATCCCCCAGAACATGGGCGACTCCTCTCCGTAAATATCGATTACCATTTTGGTCGTAACTTTGACTTTTGGTAAACTCCGTCCTCCCGTTGGAGGATTTTTACGCTTGAAAAGCTCTTTCTTCGCCTGTTGAACCATATTCTTAAATCTCTTTTGCACAGCAGCAACATCCCTTACGACAGCTGGATTAACACTTAACTGATGTGGTAATCTTCTTCCAGATCTCATTTTTCTTTTTATTACTGCACTCGTCGTTGAATTTTCCTAGCAAGGTGTCTTTATAAGAGTTAAATTCGTCCAAAATACATAGATTCTCTGAGTGGGTGAACAGTGCAGCACGGTTTGACTCGGCTTGGTCCGCCATCATTTTTGTTTTGAAAAGAGTCTTAAATTACCCACAATTCTTTGCATTTAGTACGACTAAGCATAGTCGGCGTCTTAACTGCTTAGTGCAACAGTATAATTTAGACGTCTATGTCTGACTATATCCTACATCTAGACTATAGTCACAGTATCTTTGTGAAACCGGCCCCTGGTCTTAGTTACCTTGAGACACCTCGGGGCATTAACCCCATCGTTGAGAAGTTGCCACCAAACTTACAAGAGAAATGGCTTTCTGCTGGTTCCAGATATAAAGAACAACACAGGGTTTGCTTCCCCTCACTCTTTCTTCGCTGACTTCGTTAGCAGTCAAGTAAAGTCCAGAAATTACCCTAGCTTTATCTTGACAAACAGCCGCCAGGTGCTGCTCTGCTACTCATATGGCCAGGGAATGTCCAGTGGAGCTGAAATGCAACGAATGCGAAAGTGACAGACTGCACAGCCATGCATCCAGAAACTACCCTCTCACCAGCGGTGTCTCCTGTGAGACAGACACAGAGCAGCAAAACAACTCCCTTCTAGAGGTAACTTCCAGGTGCACTGAGGTCTGCGGAGATGGTCTCCCAGCGCAAACTTGTGCAAAGATATGCTTGGTGCGAGTTCACCCACACGACCAAAGAGAACGTTCAGTCAAGACGTACGCCATCCTTGAAGACCAGAGCAACCGCTCACAGGCCAGATCAGAGTTTTTCCAGCAATTTGGCATCCAAGGTAGCCTTTCGCCTTACCTGATGAGGACCTGTGCTGGCACCACTGAAAAGGTTGGAAGGAAAGCAGTCAGTTTCCAGATAGAAGCAATGAAGGGTGAAATGTGCTAGACTTACCTCCACTCATTGAATGTAATGAGATCATGAGCAACAATTCAGAAATCCCCTCACCAGAGGTTGCTCTTTCCCATGCTCACCTGAGACCTATGGTGCCTTACATCCCAGAGCTTGTGTTCACAAGGTGAGACAGCAAATCAATGGGCCCCACAATGCACCTTTCGCCCAGCGTTTGGATTTAGGGTGGGTGATAGTTGGGGAAGTTTGCTTCGACAGTGCCCACAGGCCCACTGTAGCAGTCTTCAAGACTAATGTCCTGCAGAATAGACACCCATCTTTTCTGACGCCATGACAAAATCACATCCATGTTAAAGAAAAGACAAGCTACGACAGGGAGCACAGACACGGTCTCTCCACCCCTCTCTCCAGCTGTTTTATCTGTTAGTGTGCCTGCTGAACATAAACTTGGACTAAGTGTGTTCGTGAGAACAAAACATTATGACAAACCTGCCTTGTCTTTTGAAAATGAGACCTTTCTGAAGACCATGCAGGAAAACTTCCGCCGAGACGAGCAAAACAGCTGGATTGCTTCACTACCATTCAGGTCACCCAGACCGTGCCTTCCAAACAACTGTGCTCAAGCCCTCTCCCAACTCCACTCCTTGCAACGCAAAAATTCTGAAATGAAAGAACAGTTTGTTGCCTTTACACAGAAACTGAAAATGGACATGCAGAGGAAGCACCCCCTTTCCACAAAAATACATTTGGTACTTAACCATTTTTGGGGTGTACCACCCCCAAAAGCCGGGCCAGATTCGAGTCGTGGTTGACTGAAGCGCACAACAACGTGGCTTCTCTCTTAACAGCGTCCTGCTCTCAGGTCTCGACTTAAATAACTCCCTCCTTGGAGTCTTGCTTCGGTTCAGAAAGGAACTTGTTGCACTGAGAGCCAACATCCAACTAATGTTCTATGGCTTCTTGGTGAGAGAAGACCACAGAATCTACCTAAGATTCCTCTGGCACAAGGATAATGACCTGGCAAAGGAGGTAGCAGAGTACCGCACGCGAGTGCATGTGTTTGAGAATAGCCCTTCACCTGCAGTGGTTATACAGTATATGGCCTTTGAAGGTGAACAGAGGTATGGATCTGAATCACGCCAGTTCGACAAGAGACACTTTTATGTGGATGATCATCTCCCTCCCGACTGAAGCAGAGGCCATTGAGCTGCTCAAGCGCACTCAAACAACCAAGTAGTTGTGTTGCCTAAACCTAACAAAGTAGTTGAGTTGCCTAAATCTAACCAAGTAGTTGTGTTGCCTAAACCTAACCATGTAGTTGTGTTGCCTAACCCTAACCAAGTAGTTATGTTGCCTAAATCTAACCAAGTAGTTGTGTTGCCTAAATCTAACCAAGTAGTTGTGTTGTCTAAAACCTAACCAAGTAGTTGTGTTGTCTAAAACCTAACCAAGTAGTTGTGTTGCCTAAATCTAACTAAGTAGTTGTGTTGTCTAAAACCTAACCAAGTAGTTGTGTTGCCTAAACCTAACCAAGTAGTTGTGTTGTCTAAAACCTAACCAAGTAGTTGTGTTGCCTAAATCTAACTAAGTAGTTGTGTTGTCTAAAACCTAACCAAGTAGTTGTGTTGCCTAAACCTAACCATGTAGTTGTGTTGCCTAAATCTAACCAAGTAGTTGTGTTGTCTAAAACCTAACCAAGTAGTTGTGTTGTCTAAAACCTAACCAAGTAGTTGTGTTGCCTAAATCTAACTAAGTAGTTGTGTTGTCTAAAACCTAACCAAGTAGTTGTGTTGCCTAAACCTAACCAAGTAGTTGTGTTGTCTAAAACCTAACCAAGTAGTTGTGTTGCCTAAACCTAACCAAGTAGTTGTGTTGCCTAAACCTAACCAATTAGTTGTGTTGCCTAAACCTAACCAAGTAGTTATGTTGCCTAAACCTAACCAAGTAGTTGTGTTGTCTAAAACCTAACCAAGTAGTTGTGTTGTCTAAAACCTAACCAAGTAGTTGTGTTGTCTAAAACCTAACCAAGTAGTTGTGTTGTCTAAAACCTAACCAAGTAGTTGTGTTGTCTAAAACCTAACCAAGTAGTTGTGTTGCCTAACTCTAACCAAGTAGTTATGTTGCCTAACTCTAACCAAGTAGTTGTGTTGCCTAAACCTAACCAAGTAGTTGTGTTGCCTAAACCTAACCAAGTAGTTGTGTTGCCTAAACCTAACCAAGTAGTTGTGTTGCCTAAACCTAACCAAGTAGTTGTGTTGTCTTAAACTCAACTAAGTCTAAAATAATATGGGACACGGACCCGGGTCTCCTGGGTGGAAGTCCTGCCTCCTCCCTACAGCTGCCTCCTCCCTACATGTACCTCCTCCACCCTATGTGTACCTCCTCCCACATGTACCTCCTTCCACATGTACCTCCTCCCACATGTACCTCCTCCTACATGTACTTTGTAGCTCTTTATACTACGTCACCTGACTTCTTAAAGTCAGGTGACGTTAAAGAAGTTAAAGAAGAAAACCCTGAAGGCAAACTTCTCCCCTGCGTTTAGAACCAAGATGGCTGCTAGGTGAATCAGGCGAGGCTAAGGAAGGACTCACTATGAACTTGGGGTCCATCTCAGCTGTCATGAGGATGAGGCCCTTGCTGTCCTGCAGCTCTGTGTAGTGGTACAGGATCAGCTGACTGGGGGCGTGGTCTCCCAGAGTCTGGGGAACAATAAGAACAGCAGAAACTATGCACAACATAAAGAGTTACCTATGCTATGCTAGGACAAAAGGAGAGCACAGAAGGAGGTAGGACATGAATAGTTACCTGGCTAAGCTAGGACAGAATGAGGTAGTACATAAAGAGTTACCTGGCTAAGCTAGTACAGAAGGAGGTAGGACATAAAGAGTAACCTGGCTAAGGTAGGACAGAAGGAGAGGACAAAAAAAGCTACCTGGCTAGGTAGGACAGAACGAGAGGACCTAAGGAGTTACCTGGTTAGGTAGGACAGAAGGAGAGGACATAAGGAGTTACCTGAGCGTTGATGAGGGAGGTGAAGTGGAGCTGGTTACCAGACCACTGACCCAGGAAGAACTCATAACCCTCCTGCTGCGGCAGAGCAAACAGGAACTACAAGAGATAACATCTTGATCAGCATGCTGTGTGTGTGTGTGTGTGTGTGTGTGTGTGTGTGTGTGTGTGTGTGTGTGTGTGTGTGTGTGTGTGTGTGTGTGTGTGTGTGTGTGTGTGTGTGTGTGTGTGTGTGTGTGTGTGTGTGTGTCACCGTGGGGCAGGACTGGGCTCTGCTGAACATGAGTCCAAACGTCTCTGTCTGGAAATGGAAGATCATTACACCACTGCTATAAAATATACTCCAATATACTGCTACTATTATATAACATTACTCACAATAAAATATACATATCAGTATTATAAACAGTGATACTTTATATTAGCGGGACTTTTACAATTATACAGCCAGTAACCATGATGACTATCAATAACATCTGACTGGTGCTGAGTGATGACTGGTCAGTAGAGAACTAAAGTCAGAGACCGCAGTGAAGTTAGCAAACATCCAATATGAACTCAACTTTACTGCAGTGAGGTAGAGGACAGCGAGCAGGGAGAGCAGCTGTTAGACCCCTGCGTCATTTAAGTCTGGGAACATTAGGACACCGCAGGGACAAATGCCATGGCAACAACAGTGATCGATAAGTCAGCCACATCCTCGACGCGCATTACTTATGCTAGTTACTACTTATACTAGTAGTACTTACACTAGTTACTACTTATACTAGTTACTACTTACTAAGTAGTAACTAGTGTAAGTAGTACTTACACTAGTTACTACTTACACTAGTTACTACTTATGGTGACACCATCCAAAAGTAACTATGGCCAGCGTGAGGGGAGCGAAGCGGGCGGAGGCTAAACCTAAACAACAGCTAATGAACTTACAAACTCTCCCTACAGCTAACTAACTAGCTGGCCAGCAACTAACTAATGAACTAACTCCCTACAGCTAACTAACTGGCTAGCAACTAACTCTCCCTACAGCTAACTAACTAGCTAGGTAGCAACTAACTAACTAGCTAACTCTCCCTACATCCTTCAACAACTGACTCTCCCTACAGCTAACTAACTAACTCTCCCTATAGCCTTCAACAACTAACCAACTCCCTACAGCCTTCAATTAATTAACCAACTCTCCCTACACAGCCTTCAACAACTAACTTACTCTCATACAGCCTTAAACAACTAACTCTCCCTACCGCCTTCAACAACTGACTCCCTACAGCCTTCAACAAACTAACTTACTTACTCTCCCTACAGCCTTCAACAACTAGTTAACTTACTAACTCTCCCTACAGCCTTCAACAACTAACTTACTAACTCTCCCTACAGCCTTCAACTAACTTACTAACTCTACCGACAGCCTTCAACTAACTAAATTGAAGACGCAATATACTGCTACTATATGTAACATGCTACTATAATATAGGGTATACACTACTATATTATATATATGATGATGATATGCAACATGCTACTATAATATAGGGTATATACACTACGATATTATATATATGATGATATGCAACATGCTACTGTAATGTAGGGTATACACTTCTCTAACAGAACAGTGTACTAATGGTGCAGGATGGCTTGTGGCTTGGCCTACAGACCCAGAAGCACCAGACCTTCTGGGCAGAAGGTTCTAGAAGGTTCTGGACCTTCTGGAGGAACTCACCGATATGACAGCACTGATGGTGTCCTTGGTGGAGTAAAACCTCATCCATAGCTGCAACCCAAAAACACAAGACATTTCATAACATACAACACTTCATACCACAACAAGACCTTCTAGACATACAACACTTCATACCACAACGAGAACTTCCAGAACATACAACACTTCATACCACAACAAGACCTTCTAGACATACAACACTTCATACCACAACAAGACCTTCTAGACATACAACACTTCATACCACAACAAGACCTTCTAGACGTACAACACTTCATACCACAACAAGACCTTCTAGACATACAACACTTCATACCACAACAGGACCTTCCAGAACAGTAGTAGTACTGTAGTACTAGCAGGCCTACCTCTGCGATGTCCTCCCCTGTCTTGTCCTGGATCTGGTCCAGGTTGAGGATGGACCCCAGCGTCTGGAACATTACAGAAAGGGTTAGGGTTATTTTAGTTATACAATACCTAGCTAGTACTATACAGTTATATATTACATTATATAGAAATACTCAGATTACACAGAATAACCTAACCCATTAATAACACAGAATGTCCTAACTCAGTGATAGCACAGAATAACCTTACCCAGACATAACAGAATAACCTAACCTAGTGATAACAGAATAACCCAACCAAGCGATAACAGAATAACCCAACCAAGCGATAACAGAATAACCTTACCCAGTGATAACAGAATAACCTAACCCAGTGATAACAGAATAACCTAACCCAGTGATAAAACAAAATAATGTAATCCAGTGATAACAGAATAACCTAACCCAGTGATAAAACAAAATAATAACTTAACCTAGTGATAACAGAATAACCTAACCCAGTGATAACACAGAATAACCTAACCCAGTGATTTTATTTTTTTTGTATAGTGTATTAATTCCTTATTATTTCTGAGCCCTACTATAATGACCGGGTCCCATTTTTCAAAAAACTTGAGAGCAAAGTAATTTTTTAAGGTTGACTGATTATCATCAGTCACATCATATTTTTACATAAGACTCCATTAAAATGCAGTTTAACATGTCCCTCACTCTTAGTCACCTACTGCTCCTTGTCACCTACTGCTCCTTGTCACCTACTGCTCTTGGCACATTTCCACTAGCACGGTACGATACGGCACGGTATTTGCGTGTTTCCACTAGCACGTAGTACCTGGTATCAGGTACTATTTTGGTATCGCCTCAGCCCTGGTTCCAAGCGAGCCGAAGCAATATTAAAACGTGACGTCAGCCGACTGCCTTCCACTGATTGGCCGACGAGTGTCGTCACTGGAAGCGTCATAAGCGCGCGACGACGACCAGACTGTAAATAAACACAAGACTCGACCCCACCACTTTTTAAAACCCCGCTGCCGTGTTATGACGACCCCGCCCACGTCGAGGAGGTACTATATGGTACTCGGTTGTAATGGAAACAGACCCGAACCGTACCGTGCCGTGCTAGTGGAAATGCTCCATTAGTCACCTACTGCTCTTCGTCACTTTCTGCTCGCACTTGCGGTACAAGGTAACTTAGGTTGGTAGGGACTGAGGATAGCTACATGGTACCTTAGGTTAGTAGGAGGGACTGAGGATAGCTACAAGGTATGTTGGGTTGGTAGGAGGGACTGAGGATAGCTACAAGGTACCTTAGGTTGGTAGGAGGGACTGAGGATAGCTACAAGGTACCTTAGGTTGGTAGGAGGGACTGAGGATAGCTACAAGGTACCTTAGGTTGCTAGGGACTGAGCCTGTAGTGTCCTCACCTTGTCTTTAGTGAATCTTCCTGCCTCTCCTCCGCTAGCAGCCAGCTGGTCTCTCTTCTCCAGCTGAAACAACATGTGGTGGTGGTGACCATCAACAAACCCTATTCCTTCATCCCTCTCTTCTCCTCCCTCTCTTTTCTTAAAGTTCAAAGGGCTTTAATGGCAAGGAGAATGTATGTTAAGAGACATTTATTACCAAAGCAAGACAAGTCAAATAAGATTTAAGAAATAGAATCCTAATGGAAAATCAAAAATCTAAACAGTGTAAATGGACAGCGAGGTAGTGTTCAGGTTAGGAGTAGTCACACCCCCCTGCTCCTCCTCCTCCTGTCTCACAACCTCCTCCTCCGTCTCACCCCCTGCACCACCTCCTCCCGTCTCACCACCTCCTCCTGCGTCTCACCCCTCTCACCTCCTCCTCCCCTCCCCCACCAACCTGCACCCCCCCCCCCCCCCCCCCCTCACCAACCTGCCCCTCTCACCTCCTCCTCCCCCACCCCCTGCAATCCCGCTCTCACCCCCCCTCCCCAACCACCCTGCACGTCCCCCCCCCCTCTCACCACCCTGCCCCTCTCACCTCCCCCTCTCCACCACTCTGCACCTCCCACCCCTCTTTCACCACCCTGCCTATGGCAAGCCGTTTTAACATTTAATAGCTAGACTGGATATTTGTTGCAGATATCTATAATTCAATTCTTCCTAGTCAAAATGAACATTTCAGATGCACAATGACATTCTTCCTATCCACAATTGTCATTTCAGATATCCACAACGTCATTCTTCCTAGGACAAATGACGTCACTTTTGCCATTCATGTGTATGGGGTTTCTCATTACAGATATCTGCAACTGAATTATGACTAGTTGTAATTATAGTTTCAGATATCTACAATTTAATTCTGACTAGTCATAATTCCAGTTCAAGATATCTCTAATTCCCCTCAATTCAAGATATCTACATTGCCCTTTTTAGATATCTTAAATTAAGTTTTAACTAGTCAGAATGACATTGTAGATATCTTGAACTGGAATTATGACTAGTCAAAATAATGTTGTAGATATCTCAAACTGGAATTAGGAATAGTCATAATTTAATTGTAGATATCTATTATTAAGTTATAGATATCTTGAAATGAATTTTGATTAGAGATATCTCAAATTGGAGATATCTTTAACTTTCATTCTGCCTAGTCAAAATGTAATTACAGATATCTTGAATTTGAGTTTTGACTAGGCGAAATGACGTTGCAGATATCTGTAGTGATGTCAGAAGCTACAGCAAGGGGAGAAGGGAGCGGCTTGCTATTCAAACATACTTTGGCACTGCAACCGCATGGCAAGCCGTTTTACCGCCATGTCAGAGCAGCCTGAGGCCGAAGTTCGCGTGTTTGACCGGGTTTTTAATGCTGCAGCCCGTGCACGACAGGACCTGTCGTCGAGAAATACAGAGGCTTTACAATCCACAGTACAATACAATACGCTGTAAATTTATATCACAACTCTCTAGTGAACGAAGCTCTCGTTCACCACAAACTCCTTGATGATAAGCTCTTTCTATTTCATGGCATTTTCTAACTATCTACAACAGCAACCGCCATTGCTTCTGTTAACACGGTTCAAATGCTTTGCTGGGCCAATATCCAATGGGAAGCCTCGCATGAGCAACGTCATGCACAACAATTCGGACTAGTCATAATGACGTTTGAGATATCTGCAACTATTATGTGGAGTAGTCAAAACTGAATTGCAGATATCTGCAAGGAGGATGTGTGACGAGTCGAGTGTCATTTTCAGTGACATCACTGCTGATATCTGTAATTCAGTTTTGACTAGTCAAAACTGAATTACAGATATTTCTAACTGACGTTTTGACTAATCAGAATGACGTTATAGATATCTTGAATACAAATTCTGACTAGTCACAATGTAATTAGGACTAGTCAAAATGACGTTAATATCTATAATGATAATTCCGGATAGTCAAGCTTAGCTAATAAATGTTAAAACGGCTTGCCATACTCTGCCCCTCTCAACTCCTCCTCCCCCTCCACCTCCCCCACTCTCACCATCCTGCACCTCCCACCCCTTCTAACCTCCTCCTCCCTCCTCCTCATACCAGCCACCCCCCCCCCCTCCCTCTATCACCACCCTGCCCCTTCCACCTTCTCCCACCTCCTCCTCCATCCTCCTGACAAACTCCCCCTGGCTCGCTTGGCCCAGTGGCTCCTTCTTGGACTCATGTCGTTGCTCCACACGCGTCTTGAACTCCTCCGGTTTAGCACTGGTTTGGAAAAATACAACAAAACTGAAAAAAAACAAAACCTCTTTAAAAAGGTTAAAGAAAGGTGAGCCACAGGAAAAAAATTCTGTTCAGCTTCCATAGATTAAAATGTTTACAACAAACTCCTCCTCCTCCATCACCACCTTGTCCCGTTGTACACCATCTACACAAACAGGCAGTAGTGGCCTCAGTTCTTGCCTGATTGGTCACAGCCTCTCGGCGCTTGCCTGACTGGTCACAGCCTCTCGGCGCTTGCCTGAGCTTGCAGGCTACAGGGAATGGCAGTTTACCTCCTATTGAGCCCTACAGAGGCAGGGACGGACACCAACGAGATAGTCAGACCTCTTGATTCACTCATACCTGAGAGTATAGGCACCATTCTGACCATAAAAAGTGACCTAGAGCCGCTATAACTTGAAGTTCAAGGCTGCTGAAAGTTAAAAAACTGTTGTCGAAGGTTAGCCTGGTTCCGCCCGCCTCCGTACTTCCGCTCAATTTTCATTTCACGTCAGTACTAGGTCTGGGAGTGCTGTATGGCAGAACGATTTCTTTTCCCTCAAATTTGCCTTCCAATCAGCGAACAGGAGGCGCGGCCTGAGAACAGTGACGTAGAGGTCGTGCGCGAATTTCAGTTATTGAGCGGAAGTACGGAGGCGGGCGGAACCAGGGCCGTGTTCCGATATCACTTCCATGAGTACACTTAAACATAGTACACTATCCGTACTCAATAGGTACGCAGAGCTTCAGATGTTAGTGTTGTTCCAAATGCAATACTCTGTGGCGCACTTAACGGAAATGACATCAGCTGCGCGGCCGCGTCACCCGCCAAACAGGTGAATTCATTAGACGTTCTCTGAGCGCGGCTCAGCCTCTTCCGCTACGTAGCTAAGATGGCTGCCGTTGAGTACGCATAGTGTACACCGTTGCACACTCAGCATTTTGGCCTTTTTGAGTACACATACGGGTCCTTTCAAGTACACTTCTTTTGCCGCGATCATAATCGGAACACCCTACGTACTCAAACTAAGTATACTAAGTACGGGAAGTACGGATATCGGAACACGGCCCAGGCTAATGCTCACTGCATCTGCCGTTTGTATACTGCGCGCAACGTGGTTTCCGGCGCATGAAATACGTCACAACCAAACGTTAGCGATTGGTTAAGGCAGATCCAGAGTGGCACTGGGCGGAGCCAATAGGTTTTAAACTTCAACAGCACCTGCCTTCAAGTGAGAAATCGTTTGTCTCTATAGCAGTTCTAGACCTAGCCTAGAACTCTAGACACCCCCTAGCGGCAGCAAATTTATTTGGCAGCTAGGTAGGTCTAGCACGGCTCCGTAAACAATGGCTGCTGCTGCTGCTGGCGAACGGCTGTCTTTCCACTCGGCTTTGGCCGCGACTCTTCAAGACTTGAAGTTAACATTTTATTTGAGAAAAGAACAAAGAACGGCACTGAAGTCTTTCCTCGAAAATAAATACGTATTCGGAGTTTTGATTAATGACGTAGTCAGAGCGACGGCTCTGACTACGTCACCTTCTTCGTTGCTCTGATTGGTTGTAGCGCTATCCTATTGCGTGCAGAGGGAACTTGAAAGACAACCGTTTATCCCGCCCACACTGCCAATGGAGCTGAGCCAGACCTTACATCTTTCTGATGTGGGTCTGGCTTGCCAGGCTAGTTCTAGACCATGGCCGTGTTCCGATAGCCGTACTACCCGTACTTAGTATACTTAGTTTGAGTACGTAGGGTGTTCCGATTATGATCGCGGCGAAAAGAAGTGTACTTGAAAGGACCCGTATGTGTACTCAAAACGGCCAAAATGCTACGGGGTGTGCTACGGGGTACACTATGCGTACTCAACGGCAGCCATCTTAGCTACGTAGCGGAAGAGGCGGAGCCGCGCTCAGAGAACGTCTAATGAATTCACCTGTTTGTTGGGTGACGCGGCCGCGCAGCTGATGTCATTTCCGTTAAGTGCGCCACAGAGTATTGGGCCGTGTTCCGATATCTGTGAGTACACTAACTTCCGTGAGTACACTTAACTATCCGCACTCAATAGGTACGCAGAGCTTCAGATGTTAGTGCTGTTCCAAATGCAATACTCTGTGGCGCACTTAACGGAAATGACATCAGCTGCGCGGCCGCGTCACCCGCCAAACAGGTGAATTCATTAGACGTTCTCTGAGCGCGGCTCCGCCTCTTCCGCTACGTAGCTAAGATGGCTGCCGTTGAGTACGCATAGTGTACCCCGTAGCACACTCAGCATTTTGGCCTTTTTGAGTACACATACGGGTCCTTTCAAGTACACTTCTTTTCGCCGCGATCATAATCGGAACACCCTACGTACTCAAACTAAGTACACTAAGTACGGGTAGTACGGCTATCGGAACACGGCCTTGCATTTGGAACAGCACTAACATCTGAAGCTCTGCGTACCTATTGAGTGCGGATAGTTAAGTGTACTCACGGAAGTTAGTGTACTCACAGATATCGGAACACGGCCCATGAGTATGAATGAAATGAGTACGAAGGTCTAGTTAGGACTAGGCTAGTCGAAGTTGTCTCCTAATGACCATTAGAGAGGTGGCCAGCGGGCTCACCTGCGTAACCCCCGGATCTTGTCTTGGTATTTGTGGTAAAACGGATTCTCCTCCAGCTCCGGTTCCTTCCTCAGGGAAAAGCTTCTGAAGTGGGCCGGGACTAGACCCGGGATAAGAGGTCTGATGCCGGTGGCCCGCACCGCTAAACGGCCGCGATATAAACATGCAATCTGTACCAGGGCCGCCGCCATGTTGCCTTCACTCCCGTCCGGCATCGATATGCACCCGAAAGAAACACGTCTCCATACAATGGTTCCTTCTTTTTCCTTCTTCTTCTTCTTCTGTGGGTTTTTTTGGCAGCCGGCATCCAATTTGTTGCATTGCTGCCACCTTCAGGTTAATTTGCGTCATATTTTCATATTCTTTTCATCAGACCAGTGTCTGATAAATACTTTAAAAAACAACCCCTTCCCCTCCCACTTGATCCCATGTTTAAGATATCTTCAACTGACATATCTTCCAGTCCCAACTCTCTCATTTTCTCCAGTAACTCCTTCCTTTCATTGCCGTATTTCCTACAATAGATAATAACATGAGGCACTGTCTCTGGTTGTTGACATTCATCACACATTCCATTTTGATGTTTCCCTATGATGAAAAGAGTGCTGTTCAATAAGGTGTGACCAATTCTCAATCTAGCAATAGTGACTTCTTCCTTCCTTCTCATCCCTCCACAAGGTTTAGCTGACTCAGTCACTCTTTTATTCAATGAGAATAAATGCCTTCATTTTGTCTCTCTCTCCCATAACTGTTGCCACTGAATCATGATCCCCCTCCACACAAGACATTTCCCCTCTTAGGGGCCTTAGACAGATTTAATTTTACCTCCACATTTTCTTTCTTTACAGCTGATTTTGCTAATTTATCAACTTTTTCATTTCCTGAGACTCCTGTATGAGCTGGGACCCACATCAGGGAAATCACCACTCCTCTCATAGCCACACTTCTAATTGCCATCAGGATCTCATATATAAGGTCCTGTCGGCTCTTCGCTGTCCCTACCCCAATACTAGTGATGGCTGAAACAGAGTCACTACAAATCAATACTTTTTGGTTTTCAAGTTGCTCAGTCCATTGTATTGCCATTAAAATAGCATATAGCTCAATTGTAAATACATGTAAAAAATCTGATGTCCTCTTAGATGACTCTACCTTTAAACTCTGAACCATAAAAGCTGCTCCTGTTGCTTCAGTTTCTTGATCTTTTGACCCATCAGTAAAAATTAGTAGATGATCCCCATAGTGTTCTCTCACATGACACTGAAACTCAAATACCATATCTGCTTCATTGTTCTTAGTCTTAACTTCAAGCAGTCCTACATCCACCTTAGGTACATCCATTTTCCAGAGAGGTATCTGAGGCCATAAAACAGCTGGACAAAATATTTTATCTGCTACTAACAGCTCCTGTGCCACTGCCTCCCCTGTCCATCCAAAGCTTGACAACTTTGCTACCCCCCTCTCCCAGCTTGCTTGAATCGCCACTCTAACTGGATGATCTTCCCTCTGTCCCATCAAATTAACCCAGTAATTGGCCAGCAACTGTTTTCTCCTTAACCAAAGTGGCATCTCTCCTGCTTCAACTTGCAAGGCGCATACTGGGGATGTTCTCACAGCTCCTATCCTAAGTGCTTTAGCTTGAATTATATCCAACTCAGACAATACTGACTTAGACGCAGATCCATAAACAACACTTCCATACTCCATCTAGATCTCATCAGATACACATATATTTGCTTTAATGAAGCAGCATTAGCCCCCCAATCCATTCCAGATAGGCATCTCATAATATTGAGAACTTTTTTGCACTTGTCTAATACTTTTGTTATATGGACCCTCCTGGTAATTCTTTCATCAAAAAACACCCCCAGAAATTTAAAACTCTTAACCCTCTCCACATTCTTATCATAAAGCCTCACCTTTATCTCTTCATCTATTTTAAAGAACATAGTTTTGGTCTTCTCCATGGAAAACCTAAATCCCCACTTTTTCCCCCACTCCTCCACTTGTGTTATTGATTCCTGCAGTTTCTTCACAATATGCTTAATATTCTTCCCTCTTTTCCATAAACTGCTATCATCTGCAAATAGAGATTTACCAATTCCAGGCTGTACATTTGAAAAAATATCGTTGATCATGATATTAAATAACAATGGACTTATCACACTGCCTTGAGGGGTACCATTTTCTACAACAATCCTCTTAGACATTTCTGGTCCCATTTTAACCTGAATACTTCCTTCAATCCCTAATGCGTGCATCTTGATTAAAAGACCCTCAACCCATAACATATCATAAGCTTTCTCAACGTCCACAAATATTGCCACCACAGCCTCTTTGTTTACCTGAGCCTTCCTTATCTCATCCTCTAAACCAGGGGTGTCAAACTAATTTTGGTTCAGGGGCCACATACAGCCAATCTGATCTCAAGTGGGCCGGACCAGTGAAATATTTGCAAAATAACCTTTGTCAACTCCAAATCTTTAGCTTTGTTTTTTCAGTAGGCTATGCTTTATCCTTCAGCCTACATTTGTAGCCTACATAATCACTGATCACAAGGGGTCTATATTAGATTATTACACATTTATTCACAGAGAGGCCAATGGAATTGAAATAAAATGCATATCACTCATAAACATAAACAACTGGTTTATTTTTATGTGTGGATACATTTTTACATCTGACCACCTGAGCCAACTGAACTCACCACATTGAACTCAAATGGGAGCTATGAAGAAAGTAAACACCCTGCCTTACAAATGTAAATGTAAAAATGTATGAAAAATAAAATTAACAAATATTATTAACAAAAAGTTAGAGCAGTGCATGAGCGATACGGAACTGTATTCTTCAGACTGCAAACATTTCTGAACATCACGAGAATTAGACGTTCATGCTGATTAACCTCCCTCCCCGCTTTCTCTCACCGAAGTCTATCGGCTGCTGCTGGCTCCTGACACTTGACATCTTTTAGCCTTCACAAGGGCATCAATATCAGGTTTAAAATCCTGAGTAGCAGCACATTTCACAATGTCATTTAAGTGTGCGTTTGATAACCTTGAGCGGTGCTTTGTTTTGTTGATGTTCATAACAGAGAACGCCTGTTCACAAAGATAGGTAGTCCCAAACATGGATAAAACCTTTGCAGCCAGGGATGTTAATTTGGGGTACCCTGGCAAGAGATATTGATAAAATGTGTCTATGAGTGTACTCATGGAAGTACGGATATCGGAACACGGCCCTGATCTCTTGTTACCCCTATGTCCGTGCCGGTTTCTTTGTTGGCTCCCCCTAGCGGCTGAATTGAGCATTGCGGTTATTTCTTTAAAACATCATAACTCCTCACAGGAATGGGCTAGAGATTTACTTTTTTTTTTGACATCCTCATAAATTTATTCTCTACAAGTCTGGGCCGGATTAAACCATCTAGCGGGCCGGATCCGGCCCGCGGGCCGTATGTTTGACACCCCTGCTCTAAACATATTATTGAATCTGTAGTGTTTCTCCCTTTCCTAAAACCACTTTGACAAATGGTCATCAGTCCCTTTTCTTCCATAAAGTGCATTAGCCTCCCATTGACCAACCTTTCCATTAGCTTACCTACATGGGATGTTAATGCTATTGGTCTATAACTTGTTGGCTTACTTGTATCTTTCCCTGGTTTTCTGATAGGAACTATCACCTTCCACCCTGATGGAATCTTACCCTCTTCCCAAACTTTATTATATAGTCCCAACAACCTCTGTAATCCCTCATCACTTAAGTGATTTAACATATTATAGCAAATGCCATCCTTCCCAGGAGCTGACTTCTTACATTTAGCCAGTGCATTTTTTAATTCCCCTATCGTAAATGGAACATCATACTTATTCTCTGATCTTATTTTCCTTTGAATATCTCCAAATAACCTTTTCGTTTCAGCTCTCCCCATTTTCTCTTCCTCTGATAAGTTATTAGAACTATGTACCCTACTCAGTGTATTCACCATCATTTCTGCCCTTTCTGAGTTGGTTATAGCCACCTGCTCCCCATCAGACAAAATTGGATAATTCCATTCTCTTCTATTTCCCTCCATTTTCTTGATCATTCTCCACACCTCATCTATAGTGGTCGTACTTCCAATTGAGCTACAATACTCCCTCCAAGATTCCCTTTTAGTTTGTCTTATAGTTCTCCTCACTACTGCCTGTGATTGTTTATATTCAATCAAGTGTTGAAAATTATGAGTATTCTTAAGTATTCTGAAAGCTCTGTTTCTGTTTTTTACTGCCTTTTCACACTTATCGTTCCACCATGGAACTACCTTCCTTGCAAGTTTTCCTGAGCTTTTTGGAATGGAGTTTATTGCAGCTATGTCTATACTATGTTGCACATCTGATTCATATCTCTCAACATCATTTGCTTCCTGCACCAACCTTAAATAGGCATCACTTGTTTCCACAAACCTTACCCAATCTGCTTTTCTGAAGATCCACCTTTTATTGCTATTCTCTGAATGCAGTGTCATTTCAATATCTAGACTACTCACAATTGGATAGTGATCACTTCCAATAGTGCTACCTCCATATACCTGTACTTCCCACTCACACTTTGAGGCTAATCTACTTGACATAAATGTAAGATCTAATACTGAATCTTTACCAGTTCTGATGTCTATCCTTGTCCTTCTGCCATCATTCACACATATTAAATTCTTATCATTCAACACCTCCTCTATTACCTGACCATTGTTATCTGTCTTTTCTCCACCCCACAAAGTATTATGAGCATTAAAATCCCCACACCATACAACATTATCACTATCCTGGCCTTCTATTTTCTCTAATTTATTTAAATCTCAATATAGTCAGATAAAACAAAATCAAATCTAGGCCTTAACCATGTTTCTTGTATACACATTATATCTGGTTTCATACTCCTACTATCTACAAACTGTTTAAAATCTTGACCATTTGCCAACAAACTCCTTGCATTCCATTGCAAAATTATCATGATAATTAAGATCATCCTTTACCTGCTTCCTGGCTTGCATGTACAGCAAGACAATCCCTTATTTCTTCCCATTTTAAGTCCACCATGCCCAAGTGTTGAACTGCTGCCTTTGTAATAATTTGAATCCTTTCCGTTTTAGACTTTACCTCTGCTGTAGCATTAATTACCCCTGCAATGAAAATAACCAAGTTCCTCTTTTCTTCCAACTCCCTTTTCTCCCGCTCTCTGAACTGTTCTTTTCTTTGTCTCCACACATTCCCTGTTGCAATCTCCCCTCGATCTTTTCCTTCATTACCCCTCTTTACTTCCTCAACTCTTTTAACTGCTTCTGTATAAGGAACTCTATCCTTCATTTTCACACTTTGAATTTCAGTCTCCCTTCTCATCACTTCACACCCCCAGTAGGCTGCACTGTGTCCCCCTCCACAATAACAACATTTAGGTCTATCTTTAATTTAATGATAGATATCAGTAATTCCTTTTTCACTAGTAAGAATAACGATTAGCCTATAGATATCTACAATTGAATTTCCACATGTAGAAAAAGGATTGAAAGGAAATGTAATTTCCCATTTCCGGTATGTGGGCGTCATATTATTGAAGTACCACAAAGCCATTGGTCTATGCCTGGCAAGCCGTTTTAACATTTAATCAGTAGGGCTGACTAGTAGCGATTATGGCAAGCCGTTTTAACATTTATTAGCTACGTTTGACTATCCGGAATTAACATTATAGATATTAACAACGTCATTTTGACTAGTCCTAATTACATTGTGACTAGTCAGAATTAGTATTCAAGATATCTATAACGTCATTCTGACTAGTCAAAACGACAGTTAGAGATATCTGTAATTCAGTTTTGACTAGTCAAAACTGAATTAGATATCAGCAGTGATGTCACTTAAAATGACACTCGTGTTACACTATATCCTGCTACACGGTCCAACACCTCCATCTAGTGGACGCTTGTCGCCACTAACCGCTCATTTTCCCAAACACACCTGTTCCCAATTACTAATCACCTGTTTCCCTATTTAAGCCGGGGATCTCCGGCCAGTCGGTGCCAGCTCGTGCTCTTGTTTATCTAACCTCTACCCAGTGATCTAGTTACCCGTCTGTTGCCGAACCTTGCCTGCCTGACTACCCGCCTGTTCCTGAACCCTGTTGCCGACTCCTGCCTGCCTGACTACCCGCCTGTTCCTGAACCCTGTTGCCGACCCCTGCCTGCCTGACTACCCGCCTGTTCCTGAACCCTGTTGCTGACCCCTGCCTGCCTGACTACCCGCTTGCTCCTGAACCCTGTTGCCGACCCCTGCCTGCCTGACTACCCGCCTGCTGCCGAACCCTGTTGCCGACCCCTGCCTGCCTGACTACCCGCCTGTTGCCGACCCATCGCCTGTCCGACTACCCGCCTGTTGCCGACCCATCGCCTGTCCGACTACCTGCCTGTTGCCGACCCATCGCCTGTCCAACTACCCGCCTGTTGCCGACCCATCGCCTGTCCGACTACCTGTCTGTTGCCGAACCCCCTGCCTGCCCTATTACCACCGGCCTAGCTTGGCCTATTGCTATTCCCCTTGTATTAATAAATTCCCTGTCTTTCATCCCGTCTCCGCCTCCCTGTGTTCAGCGTTTGGGTCCACTCGTCCTGCGTTATAACAGTACGAGCTGGCCAACATGGACCCAGCTGACACAGAGGCTTTCCGCCGGGCGATCTCCCACCAACAGGCTCAACTGGGTCAACACGATCAGGCTCTGCAGGAGATAACTAGCTCTCTCCGTGAGTTATCTCTAAGTATTGCCTCCTGGCTCCCTGTTACCCCGGCACCACCCGTCCCCGTTCCTAGTCCTTCGATTCCTTTCCGAGAACCGTCTATCCCTGCCCCCGAACGCTACGGGGGAGACCTGGGACAATGCCGTTCTTTTCTTCTGCAATGCTCCCTGGTGTTCGAGCTACAGCCCCAGACATACCCCACTGACAAGGCTCGGATCGCTTACCTGATCGGTTCGCTGCGAGGGGAGGCTCTCACCTGGGCAACGGCCGTTTGGGAGCGCGGCTCCGCGGCTTGTTCGGATTACTCAGTTTTCACCGAAGAGATGCGGAGGGTTTTCGATCACCTGGAGTTTCGAACCCTTGCTGTTGAGAGCGGGTGGAACGAGGAGGCTCTGCAGGGGGTGTTCTTAAACGCATTGGGTAACGACATCAAGGACGAGTTAACCACAAGGAGTCCTCAGATCTTGAGCACCTGATCGCTCTCGCCATTAGGATGGACAATCGCCTGAGAGAACGCCGCAGAGAGAGGGCTAGTCGCTCTGCTCCAACGCCTTTATCCATGCCGCCAGCGGCATCTCGGCCTCCTTTTTCGGCTTCTTTTCCACCGCGTCAAGAGCGGAGACCTACTTTTGAGTCCGAGGCAATGCAGATAGGACACACGCACCTCTCCCCCGAGGAGAGGGAGCACCGGATTCTTGCCCGAGCCTGTCTATATTGTGGTCAGACGGGCCACTTCCTGTCGGGATGTCCATCGCGTTCGGGAAAAGGGCAGGCTCACCAGTAACCCGGGGGATACTGGTGAGTCGTGCTCTGGACCCCTCGGTTTCCCGTCCCCTACTGTGTGCGTCAAATGGGGATCGACACCATCCCTCTGAATTCTCCGATTGAGACCCAGGCACTCGATGGAAGGCCCATCGCTCGGGTGGAGCGTCGTACCGTGCCGGTCAACCTGCTCATTTCGGGGAACCACCACGAGTCCATATCCCTTCTCGTCATTTCTTCCCCTCTTTCACCTGTCGTACTGGGGTTCCCGTGGTTGAGGATTCACAACCCGCAAATTGATTGGGCAACGGGATGAGTCATTTCATGGATCACACACTGCCTTTCTCACTGCTTGCGCTCCGCCCAGTCTCCTCGGGCGTCGGAGCTCAGTTCTGTTTCTGCACAAAATGATGTGTCATCCGTCCCGAAGGAGTATCACGACCTGGGAATGGTGTTCAGTAAAGCCCATGCCCTGTCCTTGCCACCCCACCACCAATATGACTGTGCAATTGAACTTCTTCCCGGGTCACCTCTCCCTAGTAGCCAGCTGTTCAGTCTCTCCCGTCCGGAACGGGAATCCATGGAGAACTATATTGGAGAGTCCCTCGCCGCCGGAATCATCCGCCCGTCTTCGTCGCCAGTAGGGGCGGGGTTTTTCTTCGTGTCTAAGAAGGACCAATCACTTCGGCCCTGTATCGACTATCGTGGACTTAATAGTATAACGGTAAAAAATAAGTACCCTCTACCCCTCATTAGTTCCGCCTTTGTTCCCCTCCACGGAGCCGTGGTCTTTTCCAAGCTAGACTTGCGCAACGCGTACCATTTGGTCCGCATCCGGGAGGGCGACGAGTGGAAGACCGCGTTCAACACACCACTTGGTCACTTCGAGTATTTAGTTATGCCCTTCGGGCTCACCAACGCCCCCGCGGTTTTCCAGTCCCTGGTGAATGACGTGCTCCGGGACATGTTAAACCATTCTGTCTTTGTTTATCTTGATGACATCTTGATTTTTTCTAAAACGGTAGAGGAGCACCGAATTCATGTCCGGCAGGTGTTGCAACGTTTACTAGAGAACAGACTGTACGTCAAAGCGGAGAAGTGCGAATTCCACGTCCCGTCCATCTCGTTCCTAGGCTACATCATTGGCCAGGGCCAGATCGAGATGGATCCCGCCAAGGTCTCTGCGGTGGCCGAGTGGCCCTCTCCCTCAACCCGTAAGAGACTACAACAGTTCTTAGGTTTCGCAAATTTCTACCGGCGATTTATTAGAGGGTATAGTCAAGTCGCGGCACCCCTTACGTCCTCGACCTCCACCAAGAGCGTTTACGCATGGACGCCAAGGGCAGAGACCGCCTTTCAGGACCTCGGGAAGCGATTCATATCCGCTCCCATCCTAGTCCAACCGGATCCTTCTCTCCAGTTTGTGGTGGAGGCCGACGCTTCCGACACCGGAGTGGGTGCGGTCCTCTCCCAACGCTCCCCCTCCGACCATAAGCTACATCCCTGTGCCTTCTTCTCCCGCCGGTTGTCTCCTCCGGAGTGTAACTATGACGTCGGCAACCGCAAACTACTAGCTGTCAAGCTTGCCCTGGAGGAGTGGCGGCATTGGCTAGAGGGGGCGGAGCATCCGTTTATTGTATGGACGGATCACCGTAACCTGGCCTATATCCAGTCTGCAAAGAGACTGAGCTCGCGACAGGCCAGGTGGGCTCTATTCTTTGGACGATTTAACTTCTCGCTCACCTATCGTCCCGGCTCCCAGAATGTCAAGCCGGATGCCCTGTCCCGCCTGTATTCCCCCGAGAACCCCAGTACTGGTCCCGAGAACATCCTGCCACCTACCTGTATTCTCGCCACTCTCACCTGGGAGGTGGAGTCCGCGATACGCCTGGCGCAGAGGCAGCAGCCAGACCCCGGTACGGGTCCCCTCAACCGGTTGTTCGTTCCGGACGCTGTACGGTCCAGGGTACTGGTCTGGGCCCATTCTTCCAGGCTCACCTGCCACCCAGGAATCAGCCGTACATTGGACTTCATCCGCCGGCGTTTCTGGTGGTCCACTATGGACGCAGACGTTCGGTCCTTTATTGCAGCGTGCGCAACTTGCGCCCGGAATAAAACCTCGACCCGTCCCTGTTCCGGTCTACTGCGACCCCTACCCATCCCTAGCCGTCCGTGGTCCCACATCGCCTTGGACTTCGTTGCCGGCCTGCCTCCGTCCGAGGGCAACACCACCATTCTCACGGTGATCGACCGTTTTTCGAAAGCTGTGCATTTCATTGCTCTCCCTAAGCTCCCATCCTCAAGAGAGACTGCGGACCTTCTGGCCAAAGGGTTTGGCTCCGGGCAAAGGATCTTCCCTTGAAGGGGGCCCCCCCCAAACTCTCCCCCCGTTTCATCGGGCCCTTCGAGATCGAAAGGATAATCAACCCCTCTGCCGTGCGCCTACGACTTCCTCCATCCCTCCGTGTTCATCCAACCTTCCATGTCTCCCAGATCAAACCCATCTCCACCAGCCCGTTGTCTCCCACCGTTCCGCCTCCACCTCCTCCCAGAGTCATAGCCAATCACCCGGCGTGGACGGTACATCGTCTCCTGGACGTGCGGCGTCGCGGTCGGGGACATCAATACCTCGTCGATTGGGAGGGGTACGGGCCTGAGGAGCGTTCCTGGGTTCCCCGCAATCGGATTCTGGATCCCTCCCTCATTCGGGACTTTCACCGGGATCACCCGCCCCTCCCACCCGAAGTACCCTGCGACAGAATTCCCGCCTCCAGGCCCCCTCCACCCATCCCGGTCACGGACAACCACCCATCCGTTGTTGAGCGTCCGTCGAGAGGCGTCCGTAGAGGGGGGGGTATTGTTACACTACGTCCTGCTACACGGTCCAACACCTCCATCTAGTGGACGCTTGTCGCCACTAACCGCTCATTTTCCCAAACACACCTGTTCCCAATTACTAATCACCTGTTTCCCTATTTAAGTCGGGGATCTCCGGCCAGCCGGTGCCAGCTCGTGCTCTTGTTTATCTAACCTCTACCCAGTGATCTAGTTTACCCGTCTGTTGCCGAACCTTGCCTGCCTGACTACCCGCCTGTTCCTGAACCCTGTTGCCGACCCCTGCCTGCCTGACTACCCGCCTGTTCCTGAACCCTGTTGCCAACCCCTGCCTGCCTGACTACCCGCCTGTTCCTGAACCCTGTTGCCGACCCCTGCCTGCCTGACTACCCCTGCCTGCCTGACTACCCGCCTGTTCCTGAACCCTGTTGCCGACCCCTGCCTGCCTGACTACCCGCCTGCTCCTGAACCCTGTTGCCGACCCCTGCCTGCCTGACTACCCGCCTGCTGCCGAACCCTGTTGCCGACCCCTGCCTGCCTGACTACCCGCCTGTTGCCGACCCATCGCCTGTCCGACTACCCGCCTGTTGCCGACCCATCGCCTGTCCGACTACCCGCCTGTTGCCGACCCATCGCCTGTCCGACTACCCGCCTGTTGCCGACCCATCGCCTGTCCGACTACCTGTCTGTTGCCGAACCCCCGCCTGCCCTATTACCACCGGCCTAGCTTGGCCTATTGCTATTCCCCTTGTATTAATAAATTCCCTGTCTTTCATCCCGTCTCCGCCTCCCTGTGTTCAGCGTTTGGGTCCACTCGTCCTGCGTTATAACAACTCGACTCGTCACACATCCTAAATGACAATTGCAGATATCTGCAATTCAGTGTTGACTACTCCAAATAATAGTTGCAGATATCTCAAACGTCATTATGACTAGTCCGAATTGTTGTGCATGACGTTGCTCATGCGAGGCTTCCCATGGATATTGGACCAGCAAAGCATTTGAACAGTCTTAACAGAAAAATCCTCTGTATTTCTGGACAACAGGTCCTGTCGTGCACGGGCTGCAGCATTAAAACACGGTCAAACACGCAACCTTCGGCCTCAGGCTGCTCCGACATGGCGGTAAAACGGCTTGCCATACGGTTGCAGCGCCAGTATGTTTGAATAGCAAGCCTAGCTGCTCCTCCCCTTGCCGTAGCTTCTGACATCACTACAGATATCTGCAACGTCATTCCGCCTAGTCAAAACTCTAATTCAAGATATTTGTAATTACATTTTGACTAGGCAGAATGAAAGTTACAGATATCTCCAATTTGAGATATCTCTAATCAAAATTCATTTCAAGATATCTATTACTTGATAATAGATATCTACAATTAAATTATGACTATCCCTAATTCCAGTTTGAGATATCTACAACATCATTTTGACTAGTCATAATTCCAGTTCAAGATATCTACAACGTCATTCTGACTAGTTAAAGCTTAATTTAAGATATCTAAAAAGGACAATGTAGATTTCTTGAATGGAGGGCAATTAGAGATATCTTGAACTGGAATCATGACTAGTGCGAATTCAATTGTAGATATCTAAAACTGTACAACTAGTCATAATTCAGTTGCAGATATCTGTAATGAGAAACCCCATACACATGAATGGCAAAAGTGACGTCATTTGTCCTAGGAAGAATGACGTTGTGGATATCTGAAATGACAATTGTGGATAGGAAGAATGTCATTGTGGATATCTGAAATGTTCTTTTTGACTAGGAAGAATTGAATTATAGATATCTGCAACAAATATCCAGTCTAGCTATTAAATGTTAAAACGGCTTGCTATAAGCGATTTAGTTTTCACTTGTCAAAATGACACTTCGACATGTCAAAATGTCATTTTGACTAGTTAAAATGTTAATTTAAGATATCTGTAAAACAATTTTGACATGTTAATATACTTTCACATGTAGAAATTACATTTTGACTAGTCAAAACTGATTTACAGATATCTTTAATTTAATTATAGATACTTCCTTTTTCACTAGTAAGAATAACGATTTTGGATATCTACAATTGAAGAGTTTAGATGCAAAAGCCTCTAAATCCGTTTGACCACTTTTCTTATAAATGACCATTTTTTATCAGGCTTCTATGTTCAAGTTCAGTCATTTTATTTTAATGGAAATGATAAGGTTATTAGTTAATGAATAAAACATTTTTTTTTCAAAAATGTCACTTTAGTCTTTTTATGCGTTTTTACCAAATACATTTTTTTTTTGCGTCAAAAACAGCTAAATCCACCGGTACTTTTTTGGCAAAAACCTCTAAATCCACATATTTGGACAAGACATAGTCAAAAGTAGTAAAATCACTTATATATTATATATTTATATTATAAATTATAAGATAAAAATATGAGGTAGAAATTAATGTAAATGATGGAATAACAATAAATTATATAAAAAAATAAAACATGAAAAAAAAGTGAAAAGTGGTCAAGTAAGTTAATTTCTTATGTTTGGGCATCAGATTCAACTATAAAAAAGCTCATTACATTAATTAAAAAAGCTTATTACGTTCAAAAACATTTGGCATATAATCAAGTAGGCCTATATGTATAAGAGAAAAGACGTAAATCTGATTTTTTTAAAAAGAGACCTCAATGAACTGACAATACTCCCCATGCTTGAAAGGAGAGGTGCAAACACACACCAAATGTGAGGTGCTGGCAACTGAGAGAGAAGATCAGTAAAAGGAGAGAGGTGCCGCACACTCCGAGTTGAGAACAATGTCGGTAGTTTATTACGGTGATAATGTTTCGGCCGTCTGGCCTTCCTCAGAACGCGCATCTATGCATCCGCATAGATCGCGCATCTATGCGATCTGAGGAAGGATATATCTATAATCTATAATAAAGATAAAGCATATAAATAAATAATAAAGAATAATATAATAAAGAGTCTATCTATATGATCTATAATCTATCTTAGAAGCGATCTAAGCCGGCTCCTCAGCGCGCCGCCATGTTGAAACTGGGTGAAGTCACATGATTCCGTGTTGCGTTGTGATTGGTTCTCGGAACGTAGCGGCTTTTGCTGACAAAGGGAAGTGGCGTTTAGAGGTTTATGCCTACAAATCGAGATTTCAGACCAGGAAAAGAGTGGTATTTTGCGGGTTTTGACGCGAAATGATTTGATTACCATATACTACGTGCGGAGAGCAGTCACTCAATATATTTATCTCATTTTTGACGGAGGTGGCGTTTAGAGGCTTTTGCATCTGAACTCTTCAATTGGATTTCCACATGTTGAAAAAGGATTGTGACTAGTGGAAATGTAATTTCCCATTTCAGATATCAACAATTGCATTTCCGGTACGTGGGCGCCATATCATTAAGCACCACAAAGCCATTGGTCGACTTTTAAATATGTCTACCTCGTGAATATTCAACACATGTTGGCATGGCAACTGGCGCCATAAATTTGTTTCGGAATGGAAGAAGTTGAACATGGCGAAGCAGGTGATTATTAAAATCCAACGGAAATGTTTTGCTATTGAACAGGCATATAATGGTGCGTTCTATTTGTCTCGTAATCGCGACTTGCAGCTCGGAAAACGAGTGACCCCGGGTTTTTGCGTTCTATTTGCCACACAACAAGACGAGTCGGAAAAAAGATGGACACGACTTTAATATGCTTGAAAAACAGTATCATTCTGTGTTTAAACGTTAATTAAATATAGACACATTGATCAGAGAAATTACCCAAGATTTCACAATGTGCTTGGTTGCAATAGGCAGTTTGGACGTTTCGTAATGTTTATAGTGATTATCTCATTTACGGTGCACCCACCGCGGATTTCACATGTTCATTACTAGGGTTGGGTATCGTTTGAATTTGAGCGATTCCGATTCCGATTCCGATTCCTTGTTTCGATTCCGGTTCCTAATGATTCTCGATTCCGATTCTTTTAAGAGGCAGGGTAAAAATGTGTTTTAATTATTCATTTATTTAATTATTATAATAATATGTAAACAGAATGAACAGAAGATGAAAACCGGACAGATTTCCGCTGTTGTAAAATTAGGGACTGGCCCTTTAAGCCGCAGGCTCGTATGCGGAGTGGGAGGGGTAGAGTGAGTGTGTGTGTGAGTTTTTGGAGTGGATGAGAGAGAGGCACGTTACAGCGACTGGAGCAAATAATGTTGATAAGAAAAGTACACGAAATAAATCAGTTTGATCCTGACCACTGTGCAGTCATTCACTAGCTGCTGTTGTTAAGAAAAGAGGGAGTTAACCCGAGTCCGTTCAAGTACCTCGGCCCTGGAGCAGCAAGTCTCCCCTGAAACCTCAGACTACGGTCTGAGACTAGCGGGACCGCCGACGCACATCCATGTTTGACCAGAGACTCTGGTTTGATTTAAGCTCGCGGTAAAATGTAAACACTTCCGGTGGACGCTTCTTCTTTAGTGTTTGGCAGCTTCTTCTTCCGGTCGGCGCCGGGCTAGGAATCGAAACTAGGAACCGAAAGTTAAATTCTGCAACGATTCCGGGAGAATCGGAAAGCTAGTCCCGGTTCCAATCGATCCTCGATCCTCGATACCCAACCCTATTCATTACATATTACACAATCGTATTTCCCAGTTTGATATCTGAATATTCCGTT
The DNA here is from genome assembly GCA_030340625.1 of Merluccius polli. Lineage (NCBI taxonomy): Eukaryota > Metazoa > Chordata > Actinopteri > Gadiformes > Merlucciidae > Merluccius > Merluccius polli. The sequence continues at coordinate 66,338 of JAOPHQ010005197.1, forward strand.
TTGATAACGTTAGGCTACTGCTCTAGCCTGGCAAGCCAGACCCACATCAGAAAGATGTAAGGTCTGGGGCAGCTCCATTGGCAGTGTGGGCGGGATAAACAGTTGTCTTTCAAGTTCCCTCTGCACGCAATAGGATAGCGCTACAACCAATCAGAGCAACGAAGAAGGTGACGTAGTGAGAGCGACGGCTCTGACTACGTAATTAATCAAAACTCCGAATACATATTTCTTTTCGAGGAAAGACTTCAGTGCCATTCTTTGTTCTTTTCTCAAATAAAATGTTAACTTCAAGTCTCGAAGAGTCGCGGCCAAAGCCGAGTCGAAAGACAGCCGTTCGCCAGCAGCAGCAGCCATTGTTTACCTCTAACACGGAACCGTCGCAACTCTGTGGTCATGGTAGCCCGACTTTCGACTCCGCCCCTCACGCTGTGATTGGTCTGACATACTTTGTGTTTCCAGCACCAAAAAGCCGACGGAGCCGTGCTAAACCTACCTAGCTAGGGGGTGTCTAGATTTCTAGGCTACTACTGCTCTGCTTTCTGCTCAAGAATCGGCATTGTTGTCATGGCAACATGGAGCGTCTCTAGCCAGTTCGGAGTAGCCATCTTTGTTACTGAACTCAGGGTCCTCTGAGTTCAGACGAGTTGACGAGTCGTATTTCCGACCTCGGGGGCGTTCTATTTGCAACTTCCGGTTCGTAACTCGGAAATCCGACTCGCAGATCGAGTCGGGTGGACAAATGGAACGCACCATAATCCATATATTGTGGAAATCGCGATACAAGAGAAGAAGCAATTTCTCACGTCGACAACGCAACGGTGTGTCAATAGCTCGTTCAAGATGAACTGCGCCTCGCCTGGAAGGTGAACGAGACCAAGCGGAAGCAGCAGGGGAGGATGACAAAAAGCTGCAGTCAAGTCGGACAGTTTCCAGCCACTGCCAAGGAATAAACAGGAAGTCACAAAAATATTTACATCCTGTTAGATCATCTGTAGCATAGACATAATATACGTAGACACCTCATGACATGCTGGAACGTAACCCAGCGTTGCCGCCATATTGGTTGGGTCTCCTCACTCTAGTCTAGCATAGGAATTAACGGGAGAGCAAGCTATGCCAGTATTTTGTGCAGCTTACGGCGCAGTATTGACACCAGATCGTGTGGGATTACCTTTCACAAGTAAGATTGAACAATAATTCTTATTATTTAAAAAAAAAATCGTCCTGTATCATAAATAAATCTCTGCCGTTTGTAACAAACCAAACCGTGTGAAAATCCGGTAAAAATTCGGGGAGTTATGCTTATTATTGTAGTTGGGGATACACCTACCTCAGTAGAAATAAATGCACTGGGGGCGCACTGGGGACCCATCCAAGATGGCGGCCGCGCTGATACGTCAGCTCCAACAGGCAGCGTCAGTCTATGAGGCGTCTACGTATATTATGTCTATGATCTGTAGGCTACCTGTAGTTTGTAGAACATGGAAGGAATTGTGTATGCATTCTTGATCGCCGAAGAAATTGAATCATCAGTCCAGACGTTCTCACAGCTACATAGGCTACACATGGGAAGGACAAGCAGCAAAGGTGTCTTATAATCTTTATTTATTGATGTATTTATATTTGGAATTATATACATTATATACAGGTATGTGGGAATATGAATGTTATATACGTAACCTTTATTATTATTATTATTGTTATTATTATTATTATTATTATTATTATTATTATTATTATTATTATTATTATTATCATCATCATCAACCACACAAAATGTTTGTTAACATATTAAACCTTCATTGCACAACATGAGATTCATATATTTTAGCATTAAATATAACAATTACAAAGAAAATCAGGATTTGCGATAAAACGTCATGTTTGTAGTCCTGATTAAGAGCCAATCAGCTCTTTGATTGTGCGACAGCCAGGCGTTTCCCCATCATGCCCTGAGATCTTGCAGTCGGTGGAGAGCAACTGCGGCGCCTGGCTCTAAAAACTGCGGCCGCCTTGATCTCGTGAGATTATCGTTGCCGGCGCGTGTCTGACGTCAGAGCAAGTCGGGATCAAGTCGGACACAAATCTAACCGGCATGCATTGCGCGGTGGTCGCCGGTGATGGATTCTGCGCAGGCCTGGCTCATCTCGAACGAGCCTTTCATTCAAGACCGGTCGTTACAAACACGGCTGAGTGACACGGCTCTGCCCGTGATGTCAACAAGCCAGGTCGGCATCATTAAAGAGACAGCGTCCCTAATACTGGAACGAGCTAACACATTAACATGTCGTGCGGAACGCACGTCAGATCAAAGTATAACGACAGCGTAGCTGAGCAAGGGAAATACATATCAACATACATTATGGTGAATTATCTCCATATGTCCACTACAATATAATGAAGGTGTATGCGGTCTCAGTGTTAGAAAGTCTCTTATTTTCCCTCGTCATCGTCGCACAAATTACCATATTCATTTTGGATATGTAGGCTACGTACGCAATTGAAGATATCACAATGACATTTTGACTAGTGGAAATTCTTTTTTTGATATCTAAACTTCAATCCTGACTAGTTGTAAAAGGAATTGTAGATATCTCAAGGATAATTGTTACTAGTACAAATATCATTTTCACTAGTTACAATTGTATTTCATATATCTGATATGCAAGTTATCTGTAATGACATTCTTACTAGTTACAAGCTGATATATCAATAATTTAATTTTCACTGGTCAGAATTGAATTTTAGATATCTACAATTCTATTTATGATAGGCCTACCTGTAATGTAAGAGCAATTGAAGAGATCTACAATGAACATTGCCACAAGTAAGAATTAGTTTGTTGATATCAACAATTTACATTTCCACTAGTGAGAATTGAATTGTTGAGAGAGATCAATAATTAACATTTTGACTGGTGAGAATTGAGTTGTAGATATCATTAATTAGATTTGCAACTAGTCAAATTTACATTATGGATATGTCGACTTGGAATTATAACACGTCAAAATTGAATTATAGATAGGCCTATCTGTAATTGAGTTTGAATAGAAATCAATGGTAAAAGTGGACTAGTTGTAATTAAGTTACAGATATCTACAATTACAATTTTCCACTAGTATGAAATGAATTGTAGATATCTTTAATCATAATTGCTACTAGTCAAAATTACATTGATAGGTTGGCTTTGAATTCTATCTAGTCAAAAAGCAATTGTTGATATCTACATTTGCTATTACCTCTACTGATTAAATGTTTAACCGGCTTGCCATAGGGAGCCCCCTAGTGTTAAGAAAAGGGCCTGACGTCTGCTGTCTCATTGAACAACTGTATGCCGATATTATGCCCTGAGATGTCCACCCAGATGTTATTATACCCTGAGATGTCCAAAATACTGTAGTAGAATATAGCACTATTAGGCTACTAGGAGAAATAGTATAGGTCTAAAACACTAGTATAAACTGAACCACTAAAATAAAAATACCAAATATAAAAACAGTTCCAGAAACATCTCGAGCAGCAGAGGGCAGTGTGGGCCAGGGATATATGGATATATAGTATTATATCATATTATCATATTATATTAATTATATTATTTAGGTTTGGTTGAAGGAAATTCTACTCGAGTCGTCATGGTTACAACTCAATGGACCAATGAGGCACATAATCAATAACCAAACTGATATTATTATAGATTACAGACGTTATGAGGTCTTATCGACTAGTTATTAGTTTATTAATGTATTAATGAGTCACTTTCTATAATATAGGCCTAAGGGGCGATTCTAGGGTCAGAGCTTTAGGGGTGCTGAGCACCCAATGAGCCCCACTGCCACCACCCACCCTTTTTTCACACAAAAACAAAAAATATGTCTATTGAAAAATAACTTTATCATTCACACACACACACACACACACACACACACACACACACACACACACACACACACACACACACACACACACACACACACACACACACAGACTAACGCTAGGAGTTAGTATATACTATGCCCCCATGAATGTGATGTGATTATTATTGTTGCAAAGCCTGGTTCAGGTTAAATCCTCTGTAAAACATGAATGAATACAGCAAAAGAAAAACATTTAACTTTATTTTATTGTCTGGTTTGATAGTCAGACAACTGAAAAATAACAGATATAAATCTATGAATAAATAACAATTAATTAAAAAAGCCACAGTGAGTGTTTTCACACATACTGGTGGTATACAGTGATATGTCGTTTCGTTTTTCAGCTCGTACACACGTTTGTTTTCGCTCTGGTCCAAACGCCGCACCACTGGCAGGGCTTCATGTTTCCATGACGACGGACCAGAAAAGACGCGCGTGACGTCATGTTGACATGACTCCCGATTGTTAAAATGAGTCTCAAAGACAAAGTAACGATAAACTTTAACAACAGAGACACACGTACGCACTACACAGGTACTTGTGGCGCTGCTGTTTTTGCTTAATAAATGGACCGCTCCAGTTCGACTGTAGCCGCGCTAATGGCGCTAACGGAGCTAACCGGGCTAACTGGTAAACGGTGCCTGGACTCCAGCACTCACCGATATGGTATCGGAATCGGAATAACTCTCGGTAAAAGGAAAGAAGTGTGAGACACAGCTTTGGAGCAACTTACTTAGTTGATTCACAACACTACAACTAAACGGATCTCACTCTGCGTGAGTCGCGCGTCCGGTCGGGCTGCGGAGCGGTGCAGAGGAGAAGGAGGGGTGAGAAGAGGATGATACCATTTGCTAAGCGGGGATGTTTTCATTTTCGTCCTTTATATTTTAAACCACAAACTACGGAGTATGTTTTGGACATTATTTAACCCTGTCAAAGACAAACACAATTTTTAGAATAACATTTCTTACCCAAGTTTTAGGGGTGCTGAGCCTGTTTTTAGGGGTGCTTCAGCACCCCTAAAAATGGGCTAGCCTCGCCCCTGCTGTATAATAATCATAATAATCATAATCATAATAATATAAAAGTAACATCACATTCACAGTAATAATTTAATAATATTCTGTAATATTCTAACATAATTTAACAGGTATGTTGAGATAAATTCAATACTCAGCGACTTCACTGAGACCTGATGGTCTCTTGACAGGAGGACGAGAAGGAGGAGGAGGACACGACCCCCTAGGGAGGTGGTCACCGTTAACCCCGTTACCAAGGGAACGGCGTCCCCACCACCACGCCGTCGGACTATAAAAGGAAGAACTCTGATGTTTGATCCTCAGAGAGACGGAGCTCACACACACACACACACACACACACACACACACACACACACACACACACACACACACACACACACACTAATAAAGACACACACACACACACACACACACACACACACACACACACACTGTAATACACGCTCACACACTGCTACACACACTAGTATACACACTCACACACACCGGGACCTCCGCTTTTAAAGTCGCTCTGAGGATGCGCTATGACGCGCAGCCGCACGCCGCCCAGACCAGGTAGGTACACACACACACACACACACACACACACACACACACCACTACACACACCACTACACACACACACACACACACACAGCTACACACACACCACTACACACACACACACACACACACCGCTAAACACACACACACCACACACACACACACCACTACAGTACACACACACACACCGCTACACACACACGCTATTAAGATAAGATAGCACTTAGCAGACCTGTATAGCATCGTATTAATATCTATGATCCCTATTTGTCACTAATAGTCTTGGTATTTAATATGTAGTATCATATTACTATTGTATTATTATTATGATTATTATTATGGTTATGATTATTATTATTGCTATTATTATGATTATGATGATGATGATGATTATTATTATTATTATTATGTAGTATTAGTATGTATTATTGTAGTTTTGTTCTCATTCTGAACCGATCCTGCAGCGGAGCGGAGAGCGTGGAAATGAACCAGAGACACGGACCTTACCACGGTAAGGCAAATATATATATATATATATATATATATATATATATATATATATATATATATATATATATATATATATTATAGAAATATATTAATTACTATATTCTCTATAGAACCATCACTATATTATAGAAATATATTTAACGAACTATATTATATAAATATGTATAACCGTTACTATATTCTCTATAGAACTATCACTATATTATATAAATATATATAACTTACTATATTCTCTATAGAACTATTACTATATTATATAAATATATATAACTATTACTATATTCTCTATAGAACTATTACTATATTATAGAAATATATATAACTATTACTATATTCTCTATAGAACTATTACTATATTATAGAAATATATATAACTGTTACTATATTCTCTATAGAACTATTACTATATTATAGAAATATATATAACTATTACTATATTCTCTATAGAACTATTACTATATTATAGAAATATATTTAACTTACTTTATTCTCTATAGAAATATTACTATATTATTTAAATATATTTAACTAACTATATTTTATAAATATGTATATAACTATTACTATATTATATAAATATATTTAAATGTTACTATATTCTCTGTAGAACTATTACTATATTATAGAAATATATATAACTATTACTATATTCTCTATAGAACTATTACTATATTATAGAAATATATATAACTATTACTGTCTATAGAACTATTACTATATTATAGAAATATATATAACTATTACTATATTCTCTATAGAACTATTACTATATTATAGAAATATATATAACTATTACTATATTCTCTATAGAACTATTGCTATATTCTCTATAGAACTATTACTATATTCTCTATTGAACTATTACTATATTATATAAATATATATTACCGTTACTATATTCTCTATAGAACTATTAATATATTATAGAAATATATATAACTATTACTATATTCTCTATAGAACTATTAATATATTATAGAAATATATATAACTATTACTATATTTTCTATAGAACTATTACTATATTCTCTATAGAACTATTAAATTAGTACTAATACTAGGAGCCACCAAGTACAGTCAGACAGTCTTCTCCTGTTTCTACTGGGAGCTGACCAGTACGAGTGTGTTTCTGGTTAGAGCTTGTGTCTAAACACCCTCCCCCTCCAGGTTCAGGGTGGAAGGAAGTACGTCAGCGGGTGTCAACCAATAGCAGGGAGCGCTGGCGCCAGCAGAGCGTGGGCGGAGCGTTCTGCGAGCTGCGGGCGCTGCTACCGGCCCACCCCCCCGACAGGAAGCTGAGCAAAAACCAGACGCTGCGCCTGGCACTGCGCTATATCCACTTCCTGTCCACACTCGCTGCAGAGCAGGAGGGGTCCGAGGGGCGGAGCCTTAGTGACCAGGTGGGGTCTGGGGGGCGAAGCCTTAGTGATCAGGTGGGGTCGGGGGGGGCGGAGCCTGCAGTGTGGTCAGGTGTTACCAGACATCCTGTCGTCTCCCTCCAGCTGTGACAGCTTCCTGTATGACAGCAGCCCTGGTGGCTCCACTGAGGTCCTTAGCTCTCCCGGGTCCTCCGACTCTCACCGGTACCGATGACCTCTAGGTGACCTCCAGTTGCTGTTGTAAGCAGCTAATTTTGTTGTTGGCGCCATGTTGGAACCACAGATATACCATGTGACCAGTAGCTGACCAATCAGCTGGAAGAATAATGTGATATTCACTTTATAATGTCATGTGATAATCACAATAAAGTGATTGTGGAACATGTTATTAGTTAACATTTTCTTGTGTTATTGTTGAATATGTTATCATAATGTTATTGTTGTATATGTTTATGTATATGTGTAATGCTATTACTGAACATGTTATTATAAGGCTATTTGTGAACAGGTTATTATAATGTTATTATTGAACATATGTTGAATTGTTGAATATGTTTTTATGTTATTGTTGAGCATGTTAATATGTCATTATTGAACAGGTGATGTTATTAACATGTAATTTTAATATTATTAATTGAACATGTTATCACAATGTTATTATTGAACATGTTATCATAATGTTATTATTGAACATGTAATGTTATAATAGAACATTTCACAATAGTGTTATTTTTCAACATGTTATTGCAATGTTATTATTGATCATGTTGTATTGAACATGTCATTATAGTGTTGTTATTGAACATAGTACATTATTATTGAACATGTTTCGTATTGTTGAACATGTTATTATAGTGTTATTATTGAACATGTTATTACAATGTTATTGCTGAAAATGTTATTATAGTGTTATTATTGAACATTTTATTGTAGTGTTATTGTTGAACATTTTATTATAGTGTTATTATTGAACATGTTATTAAAGTGTTATTATTTAACATGATATTGATGTAAATGTTTTGTAAATGCAACCTTGTAACAAATAAATTAAAATTCACTTTGTTGCTGAGTTTTGTTGCTTTGTTAACATTGAGTTCAGCTGGAGCAGAATACCACAAACATTATGCTCATTAAGAAATGACTCAGGCCTGTACATATATCTTCAGACTATATTGAACAGGTTATTTTATTATTGAACATGTTATTATAATATTATTATTCAACATGGTATTTTAATGTTATTATTATTGAGCATATAATATTATTATAGAACATGTTATAATTGTGTTATTATTCAACATGTTATTGCAATGTTATCATTGAACATGTTATATTATTATAATTGAACATGTCATTACAATGTTATTATTGAACATAGTATATTATTCTTGAACTTGTTTGTTATTTTTGAACATGTAATAGTGTTATTATTGAACATGTTATTAAAGTGTTATTGTTGAACATGTTATTATAGTTTTCTTACTGAACATGTTATTATAATGTTATTATTGAACATAGTATATTATTATTGAACATGTTTTTTATTGTTGAACATGTCATTATAGTGTTATTATTGAACATGTAATTATAGTGTTATTGTTAAGCATGTTATTACAATGTTATTATTGAACATGTTATTATAGTTTATTATTGAACATGTTATTCATGTAAATGTTTTGTAAATGCAACCTTGTAACAAATAAATGAAAATTCACTCAGAGTTTTGTTGCTTTGTTTTGTTACTGTAATGAGTTCAGCTGGAGCAGAATACCACAAACATTATGCTCATTAAGAAATGACTCAGACCTGTACATATATCTTCAGACTATATATATATATATATATATATATATATATATATATATATATATATATATATATAAACAGTCTGAATAAGTCTGAATAACAGTCAGACTTAACGAAAGTAATAACAGCAAACTAAGAAATATAACAATATATTTTGTATGTTTTGTTTGTCTTTCCCAGAATGCCGAGGGAACTGTTCTGGGCAGCTTTCCCACCACAGAGACACCAGGAGCCAATCAGAGAGATGCTATCAGGGCCCAGCGGGCGGGGCTAAGGCATCTCAGGGGCGGGACCTGTCAATCTAACAAGTCATTGATGAGTGACCTTTGAGCTAACGAGTGATAACAATCTCAGCCAATCAGAGACACTTGGTCCCACAGGAGCAGAGGTGTGTGTGTGTGAGATGGTGGCTCAACAGAGGTTCCCAGTGTTGTTTATACCACTGCATTGTTAAATACCGTACTTGATCCTGATTGGTCAACAGCATTCCAAGGTGTGCATAATGTTTGTTTTTGTTTTGAATCAATGCGCTACAAATCCAACATTAACAACAATGTTTAAATACAATTATCCACCGTTTCCATGACAACACAAACATTATGCTCAAGGCACTGTGGAAGAAAATTTAATTTCAGCTGATTGAGTTGATAAAAACCCAATAATGTTCTAGAGGAAAGTAACTCATATCTAATAATTTGGGTTAGGGTAGAGGGGAGGGAGAGGGGAAAAGGCAGAGGGAGAAGGCGGAGGGAGAAGGGGAGGAGGGGGAGGGGGAGGGGGAGAGGGTTCCCAGGGTTGTAAAGGTCCATTAATACAGGGTGGCTTTGGGGCGTGGAGCACACACACACACCGCTACACACAGACACACACAGACACACACACACACACACACACACACACACACACACACACACACGCCTGGGAGGCATTGTCAATTAACTTAACAATCACCTGATTTTATATATATGTGTGTGATTGGTCAGGCCTTTTAAACCCTCAAATGTGCACATATTTCTGTGTGTGCTTCAACAGTAATATTATAGTGAAGTATTAACAGTAATATTCTATTATCTGGTGATGTATTAAAACTAGTCCTCAACAAAACCACCAGACGCCAAAGTCCGAGCGGCTCCCCGCTCCTCTCTACTTCCTGTCTGAGCGGCCACTTCCTGCTGGCTGGGCCAGGTGTGTGTTAATGAGTGATGGAGACACAGAGCAGATGGAGTGAACAGTTAATGATTAGCTGCTGTGTCACAGTCTCGTGTTGCTCTTCTGGTCCAGAACCACAGACACCACTCCTCTCTCTCTCTAGATCTGTCTATCTCTCTCTCTTCGTCTGTATCTCTCTCTCTTCGTCTGTATCTCTCTCTCTCTCTCTTCGTCTATATCTCTCTCTCTTTGTCCATCTCTCTCTCTCTCTCTCTCTCTCTCTCTCTCTCTCGCTCTCTCACTCACTGACCCTCTGGGGGTAGAGCAAGGACCAGGTGTTCTGAGGAGCAGCAGAAGATGAAGCTGTGGTGTGTGTTGGTGTGTGTGATGCTGCTGGAAGGAGACGTGGTCCAGACCCAGTCAGGTAGGACTAAACACCAGTCAGTCAGTCAGGTAGGACTAAACACCAGTCAGTCAGTCAGTCAGGTAGAACTAAATACCAGTCAGTCAGTCAGTCAGGTAGGACTAAACACCAGTCAGTCAGTCAGTCAGTCAGGTAGGACTAAACACCAGTCTGTCAGTCAGTCAGGACTAAACACCAGTCAGTCAGTCAGTCCGGTAGAACTAAACACCAGTCAGTCAGTCAGTCAGGACTAATCACCAGTCAGTCAGTGAGTCAGGACTAAACACGAGTCAGTCAGTCAGGACTCAACACCAGGACTTAACATCTAAAGTCTGATGGCAGATGAGCTCAAATCTGGCTGAAAAGGCGTTTCATTTTCTTTTGCTTCAAATGTATTTCGACCAATCATGTTGCCAGGGGCGGGGCTATGTAGACGTGACATGGACTGGGTCTCGACTGGAAACCACCTGACCTAATGTGATATGGCCGACCGTTCATCTGGGATCCAGAAGAGGACCAAGAACTGAAACCCTAGCATCGTCTTCCCATCCCTCCTTGGACACAAACTGGACCAGCGCTGGTAAACTAAACCTGTGTGTGTGTGTGTGTGTGCGTGTGTGTGTATTGTCCTCCAGACCAGGGGGGGCAGCAGAGGCTCCTCCCCCAGTGGCTGATGGGGGTCCTTGCTGTGGCCGGCTTCCTCTTCCTATCCTTCGTGGGCTTCCTGGTCAACAAGGCGTGGTGTCAGAACGCCAGGTTAGGCCACGCCAACCTACACCCCACCTCCAGGCTGCAGGCTGGAAAACACTCCATATATATATTAGGGTGCATCAGTTGCCCCCTAAAATAGAAATACTTGTCTGATCTTAATGCAGTTTCACACTAATGTTCCTTTTCAACTAGAAAGAGACCCTGTGAAATTTAAAAAAGATCGAACAATCTCTAGGGGTGGCAACATCGTTGTACAATTTGTGCATCTGTATTATACAGAACATGGGAAGAAAATGGGAAAATCAAGTAGACTGATGACAATACATACAATCTTTTCTTTATTAGCAGGCTTGGAACCTATAGGCTGCAGAGGAACACCTGCTCTGCCATATATCTCCTCAATCTGTGGATACAGCTATAGCTATCTTTGCTATTTGATAGTGAGATTGGCTTCCACTCTGTAGTTGATGATGAAAGATATTTCATTGCACGCAGGATCATCCTTAAAGTGGGTAATTTAGTTCTGGGAAGATGCAAGTCATCTGCAGACACTGCAGGTCCTAGACCATACCGTTGTGATGAAGCTCTTGTTTTAGAAGCCATTACCTTCAGACTGCAGAGCTCATGACATGCGCCAGTTGGATCTTGTTGAGATTGAGAGTCCTACAACCTCTGAACTCCTCCAAGCCTTTGCTTGGGAGACTCTTACTAACTCACTTAGGACCTCTCTTTCCCTGTCTCTGAGGACTCAACTCACGCAGCACAGTTTGATCTCTCAGCATACTAAGCTGTGTATTAGTATATTAGGCAATTTGATGTCAGCCAGCTTTCTAAATCTCTGCCAGCTGAGTGGTTATCATCAGTTGACTACTGATACTGTTTATTTTTGGTTATAGTATTTTTCAGAAACACAGTGTTGAATAATATTACAGTTGATATTTTAGTGATACTGAATTACTGATGTTTCAAGCCCAACTTTTGCGAAAAAAGCACATTTTTGGTCTGTTTCGGCCAATTTCTCAGCCAATTGCAATTTTGTTTTATAGATAACTAGTTTTGCAGATAGCTGAGTACATTGTCTATTAAAACATACCCATGGCAGCTCTTTAGCCCTAAAATTGTCATGATTATTGGCAGTATGGGAAACGCTGGCGCTATTTTCAATTCATTAATATGGTAAAACTTCAGGCTGATGTTGCCACCCCTAAATATTAATATATGGCAAAAATATTTAACAGGGCACATTTTTGTATGAAAAGGAACACTTGACTAAAACTGCATTCAATTCTGAGAAAGTTGGGGCAACTGATGCACCCTAATATATATATATATATATATATATATATATATATATATATATATATATATATATATATATATATATATATATATATATTCTCCGGTGGGAAGTACAGGACATTAATTGTTTTTAGGGAGTTCAGCTCTTTCAGACTGCTTAGCATCCTCAACCTGTCTGACTACCTGTCTGTCTGTCTCTCTCTCTACCTGTCTGTGTCTGTCTGCAGGCTGGTACCATCAGATGATCCAGTGATGGAGGGAGGGAACGAGGGAAGGAAGGAGGGAGGGAAGGAGGGAAGGAACGAGGGAGAATTCTCAAACATTAACGGCGGCCACTACGACAGTGACACAGTCAGGTGAGCCAACTGGCCAATCAGAGCTGGACTCAGGTATGCTGATTGGCTGAGGACACGCCCAGTTATGATGTCATAAGTGAAGTAAAATAGAGGCCCTTTGAATTCAACTACTCAAATAAAGTTTAAGTACCTTATTAGAACATTATGATAATATTATTATTATATTATAATATTATACTGACTGATGCATGAAGGCTTACTCAGCAGGTGAGCCTTTATGGCTTACTCACGCCATCTCTCTCTGAGAGAGATGGAGATCCATATCAGCTAATCAGAGGCTCTGTTTAACGTAGAGGAGTCCTCTAATGCTCCTGTGTCAACGACCAATAGGAGCGCAGAACACAACGCTTACGTGAACCTGGCAGTCGACGCTGTGGACAGAGTCACCGCCATGTGACCACCAGACACCTTCTGATTGGCTGTTTGGATCTTCACTCTTCACAGAATATATATATATATATATATATATATATATATATATATATATATATATGTGTGTGTGTGTCAGTGATTGGTAATTAAGTACCTTCTACACAGTCCATTTAAATCCTTGTTGTAACTTAAACACCCTACTATACTGTTTCTACTGAATACCAAGTGATCAACCTTTAGTCACAGCTGTAAATTAGTTTAAAAGGTTATGATTATGTTGCTTCCTGGTGTGTATTTACTAATGTGTAATAAAAACATATGGTGTACACTGACTTACTGAGCAAATGAACATACAACAAACTACATTAATACTCCCTCTTGTATTGTCACAGCTACATTAATACTCCCTCTTGTGATGTCAAGTGTGTGATGTCGAGTGTATAAGTATACTAGTCAGGTATAAGAAGCTCAGTAGTATATTGCAGTATTCGAGTAAGTAAGTACTAGTAAAATAAAATACTAGTAAATACGTTCAGTATTTTCCTATCATGCTGTGTGGAACACGACGTTTACGAGAACCTATGGGGTCAAAGGTCAGTGAGGATCTAGGAAGCAAACAGGAAGTAGTTTGTGCTCATCTCAGACTTTAATAAAACACGTAGTAGACCTTCAGCAGCAGATGAAAACCACAAGAAACACGAGCAGACAGGCTCTTGTTTTAACAGATATTCAACAGATAACCAACAGATAATCAGCTGTCTGTCACACAGCTATAACATGCGTGACGGACATAACATCAATCATTTATTCTGGCGCTAGACGAACAGGCGAATGAGGTGAGCGTGTTCTGTGTGTGTGCACATGCCAGGAACATGCACACACACATGCTGCACATCATCATCACATCAGAAGAGAGAGGGGGGGTGAGAGAGGGATGGAGATCGAGAGAGAGATAAAGAGAGCAGGCGATATTGCTGTCAATATTAACAAGATAAAAAGTGAAAACATAAAAATTGGCCACAATAACATGAGTAATTTCAAGCATTATGGAACATAAACTTTTTACTAATCATTCATGTTAAGATGGTAAAGATATAATTTAAGTATTATTAAAAGATAATACATGTAAAGATGGTATGTATTAAGTACTGTTAATACATGTAAAGATGGTATGTAGATGGTATGGTATGTATTTCGTATTGTTAATACATGTAAACATGGTATGTATTACGCATTATTAATAGTTAATACATGTAAAGATGGTCATTCATGGTTTAAATTATCTTATGTTGAAATGAGAAAATGTAACTGTCCATCTCCATGGAAATGCTAAACTTCTTCAGAAGCATGGTTGGCATTGTAGGCATGGTAACGCATGCAGCAGTTTGATGACCATTTAGGCTAATATCGATATTCTCCCATTGTCTCAGACAGAAATGGCTGCGCTCTGGCTAAATACTAAACAGCTATATGCTAGTGCTAACAGTGGACTAGCATTGGCCATTTAAATAGACTAAGCTAAAGACTAAAAGGAGTTCTCAATGGAAGAAAAAAAGTCGCTAAGCTAAAGTTTGTATCACGCTAGCTAGCTAGCTAGGCAGCATAGCGGGCTGCAGTCTATGCTAGCTAGCTAGGTAGCGTAGCAGGCTGCAGTCTATGCTAGCTAGCTAGGTAGCGTAGCAGGTTCAGATATTAGACACTTCCCTTTGATCCTCGACGGTCGACGGCCCTTGACAGTGTTAGGTGTGTGTGTGTGTGTCAGGACATGACCTGTAGTGTTAGGTGTGTGTGTGTGTTAGGACAGGACCTGTAGTGTTAGGTGTGTGTGTGTGTGTCAGGACATGACCTGTAGTGTTAGGTGTGTGTGTGTGTTAGGACAGGACCTGTAGTGTTAGGTGTGTGTGTGTGTGTCAGGACATGACCTGTAGTGTTAGGTGTGTGTGTGTGTTAGGACAGGACCTGTAGTGTTAGGTGTGTGTGTGAGTGTGTGTGTGTGTGTTAGGACAGGACCTGTAGTGTAACTGTCCCTATCTGTCTCTTTAAGACGGCCACTGCCTGCTCGTGCGTCGCTCGCTCTAAACTCTCTCCGTTTACACTCAGGATCTGATCGCCCCGACGCAGGCGGCCATCCGAGGCAGCTGCTCCCTGAGAGAGAGAGAGAGTTTCAATAATTATTTGTTGTAATGAAACATGGCAAGGATACTGGTTGCTATGGCAAGGGTACTGGTTGCTATGGCGAGGGTAGTGCTTGCTATGGCGAGGGTAGTGCTTGCTTTGGCGAGGGTACTGGTTGCTAGGGCAAGGGCAGAGGTTGCTAGGTGAGGGTAGTGCTTGCTATGGTGAGGGTAGTGCTTGCTATGATGAGGGTACTGGTTGATGGCAAGGGTACTGGTTGCTAGAGCAAGGGTAGTGGTTGCTACGGTGAGGGTTGTGGTTGCTATGGCTAGGGTAGTGCTTGCTATGGCAAGGGTACTGGTTACTATGGTGAGGGTACTGGTTGCTAGGGCGAGGGTAGTGGTTGCTATGGCGAGGGTACTGGTTGCTAGGGCGAAGGTACTGTTTGCTATGGTGAAGGTACTGGTTGCTATGGCGAGGGTACTGGTTGCTAGGGCAAAGGTACTGGTTGCTATGGCGAGGGGACTGGTTGCTAGGGCAAGGGTAGTGGTTTCTACGTTTGCAGACAGACAGAGGCAGACAGACAGACAGACAGGTGTGGTACCTTGCTGAAGACTGTCTTCACGTAGATAGGCAGGTCTCCATGAGGGCTGCTGAACCCCCCCACGATGCTGAAGCCCAGACCGTCAGCACCCTTCAGCAGCACCACAGTACGGGGGCCCGGGGCCCTAATAATATAAATAAATATATCGTATATATACATATATAATATGTATAGAAATATATCATATATATACTTATATCATATATATAAATATATTAAATATATATATCATATATATACTTATACACGGGTGATGAGGCTCTAGTTTTGGGTGATGAGTTTCTAGTTTTGGGTGATGAGGCTCTACTTCAGACATGGGTGATAAGGCTCTAGTTTTGGGTGATGAGGCTCTACTTTAGACATGGGTGATGAGGCTCTACTTTAGACATGGGTGATGAGGCTCTACTTTAGACATGGGTGATGAGGCTCTACTTTAGACATGGGTGATGAGGCTCTAGTTTTGGGTGATGAGGCTCTAGTTTTGGTGTTATGGAAAAATGACGCACACCTCTCAGCAACCTTCGATAGGCCCTGGTATAAATAAATATTACATACGATATTATAAATATATACTATAAATGTATTGAGTTGTAAGTGTGTGTGTATAATGTGTGTGTGATGCGTGAGTAAATTGTGTGTGTACACAGTCTGTGTGTGTGTACTTACTCGGCTCTGTGTGTGTGTATAATGTGTGTGTGTACACATATATATATATGTATATATTGTGTGTGTGTGTGTGTGTGTGTGTGTGTGTGTGTGTACTTACTCTGGCTCTGTGTGTGTGTGTACAGCAGGAGTGTTGGACAGATTCTCCACCTGACTGGTCACTGCACCGATGTTAGTATCTGCTACCACCTGGACACACACATGAATGTTGAGGAATTCTTAGTAGATTTTGCGACCCCTGGTGGTCATAACAGGTGTGTGTGTAATGCAGGGTGATGTGTGTGTGTTACCTGCAAGGTGATGTGTGTGTGTGTGTGTTACCTGCAGGGTGATGTGTGTGTGTGTGTTACCTGCAGGGTGATGTGTGTGTGTGTGTGTGTGTGTATGTGTGTGTATATAATGTGTGTGTGTATATGATGTGTGTGTGTGTGTGTACATGTGTATGTGTGTGTATATAATGTGTGTGTGAGTGTGTGTGTGTATGTGTGTGTGTGTGTGTATAATGTGTGTGTGTATATAATGTGTGTGTGCGTGTGTTACCTGCAGGGTGATGTGTGTGTTAGACTCATTCTTCAGGAGGTCGACCACCTCAGCATGAGAATAACCATCGAGACACACTCCGTCAATACTGACCACCCTGTCTCCCACCTGATATACACACATACACACACATTATATACACACCCACACACATACACATTATACACACACACACACACACATTAACATACATGTAACGGACAGTTACATGTATATAGTATGATTATCTTATTCTAAAAGTTTTTTATTATAATTTTATTTCAAATTGGTAAATTTATTGTATGTATACTCTTGTTCTCGTACTCTCTTTTCCCAATGTACTGCTGGTCATGTGTGAATTCCTCCTAAGGGGGATTAATAAAGGACTATCTTATCTTATCTTATTATATACACATACACACACACAAATTATATAAACACACACACAACTATTTGTGTGATTGTAGGTTGTGTGTTTGTGTACAGTGTTTGTGTGTGTGTGTATATAATGTGTGTGTATGTATGTTAGGCGTGTTGGTTCCATGATACGATATAGTCACAATATTAAAAATTAAGTTCAAATGAAGACAATGTATAATTGAACAAGACTTTCGGACAGGTTTTCAGCATATCAACATTTCAGGCTAAAATGATATTATATTTATTATCCTCTATCTCAACGTCGCTGTCTGCCATGTTGACACTGACAGTACTACCATAGGGGCTAGAGCAGGGGTTTTCAAATTGGGTGAATGTGAGCCTCCCCTTAAAGTAGGTAAGGACAGCCGAGCCCCCCCCCCCCCCCCCCCCCCCCCCTCGGCATTTCTCCCAGTCTCTGCTTCAAGTCCATATTCGAGCTGAGCTCGACCAGGGCCTCCTCCTCCTGCAGGCTCAGTCCATCACGGGGTGTGGCGGGGAAAGAGAACGGATTTCTCACCCACTGATTTCCCATTGTGTCCTCTCCACGCAACCCTGTTGTGATGTTCTTTGAGGAAGAAGGCCGCCAACACAGGATCGCTTTTAACTCACTTTATTTGTTTAGCTTTAGGTATATTATCTATGAAGCAAAAGGAAGGGTATTGTATAGTTCACGCGTGGAGCGACTCTTAGCTGGATATCTAACAGATACGCGGCCTCTAGAGTTTCTGGCCTCTTCCGCTTGTGTGCGCTTGATGGTACCTGGGCAGGCGTGGCCTCTATGACGCATAATATGCTCTGATTGGCTAGAGTTGAGCGCCCGCCCCCAGTGTATTATGTGCTGCCATCTGGTGGCCAGGTGCAGTTAATACAGCTTATATTTGTTTCTGTTCCCTAGTGGCTATGTGTAGATATTACAGCTTATGTATTTGTTCCTGTTCCCTTGTGGCTATGTGAGGGTATTACAGTCTGTTGATACATATGCTGTTATTTATTCGTAACAACCCATTCAAATGCGCAGTGATGACCGGTTGGACAGAGTTAAGAGGCAGACCTGTCTTCTCCACAACATCCTCCAGGGTTGAAAACATTTCCACCGAACCTCGTTCAACACGAGCACACCACAAGTCCAGCTTTTTTCTAAACCCAGACACTTGGTCGTGTGCCGAAAAGACGTGGCACTCTTTGCCCTGGAGAGAGGTGTTGAGGGAGTTGATCCTATTGAAGATGTCGGAGAGATAGGCCAACATAGCAAGCCAGTTCATGTCTGCCAGATGTTTTGCCAGTGGAGAGTTAATCTCGGTGAGGAGGACTTCTTCACGCAAATCGCACAGCCTGGTGAGGACTTTGCCCCGAGAGAGCCACCTGACCTCGGAGTGCAGGAGCAGCTGATGGAAGTGAGCGCCCATCTCATTGCAGAGGATTGAGAACAGACAGGCGTTTAAGGCCCGCGATTTAATTAAGTTCACAATTTTGACAGCCTCATCAAGAACGGCATGCAATTCTTTGGGCATCTTTTTTGTTGCTAAAGCCTGGCGATGGATAATGCAGTGCTTCCAGACAGTCGCAGGGGCAACTGCCTGCACCTGTTTTACAAGACCGCTGTGACGGCCAGTCATTGCTCTTGCCCCATCAGTGCATATCCCACAACACCGGCCCCAGTCAAGGCAATTAGCCTGATAAAAGTTATTCAAGGCCTTGAAAAGTTCGTCAGCTGTTGTACGGGCAGGTAGAGGAACACAAAACAAAAAATCTTCCTGCACACTGAGCTCTTTTATAAACCGAATGTACACCATCAATTGAGCACAGTGTGTGACGTCAGTGGACTCATACAGCTGAATGGCGTGAAAGGAGCTTTCACAAACACCGTCCAGGACCTGCTCTTTGACATCACAAACCATGTCTGATATTCGTTGCTGGATGGTATTGTCAGAGATAGGGATTGCGTCTAGTTTAGCAGCAGCTGCTTCTCCCAGCATCACTGAACACATATCTCTAGCTGCAGGGAGTAGCAATGTTTTGCCAATGTTATGGGGTTTGCCTGCCTTCGCTATACGTAGCGCGACACGATAAGATGCTTCTGTCGCCTTCATGTTAATAGTGCCAAATGACTGTATAATGCTTTTTTGTAACTGCAAATCATCACGCTTCCTCTCAAAAAACTCAACTGGCTTGTTCACTAAATTTATGTGCTTAGTTTCTATGTGACGCCGAAGTTTGCATGGTCTCATGCTGTCATTTGCTAGCAGAGGTGCAGCCTCGGACCCTGACCAGGTGAAACCTAACTTTAAGTAATCAGGATCATATTTCCTACGTTTTTTGCTGGGTCCTGTCTCCTCCCTTAATGCTGACTTATGTTGACTTGGGACAAGGAAAAGATGCATTTTAAAAGTAATACACGCACGCACAATTGCCGATATCAGAGCTGCATACAGATGTGTACAGATGTGGACCGTTATTTTTTCTTCGTGTGTCGTCGCGCCTCCCCTGTGGCTCTTTGGCGCCCCCCAGGGGAGGCGCGCCTCACCTATTGAAAACCGCTGGGCTAGAGCATGGCAGAGGAAGGCGAAGACATGACACTGTGTTGATGGCGCCCTCTAGTGCACAAAAGGTATGATGAAAATATGTGGTTATGGGAAGTCACCCTCGGAACCCAATCGGCTACCGGAGTTGGAGTTAAGAGACGACGTCTACGACCGGATCGTTAACCGATCGATACCAAAATCTTGTCCCTTTGCCTACAGATTCTGATTAATATGCAGAATCTGTTTATAGAGATTAATGTTAAGTGAATCTGAATGAGTCATGTTAGTTTCATTCATATGCAGATACCTGTTTATAAAGATTAATGTAAAGTAAATGAGTCATGTTCCTTTTATTCATATGCAGATACCTGTTTATAGAGTGTAAGAGCCAAATGTTTCATTCATATGCAGATACCTGTTTATAAAGAGTAATGTAAAGTAAATGAGTCATGTTCCTTTTATTCATATGCAGATACCTGTTTATAGAGTGTAAGAGCCAAATGCTGTTTTGTATTCATGTTGCAATATCTTTTGTGTAACAATGGGTGGCGCATGTCTCTAAATTGGCGTCAGGTATGTAGGTAACAAATACCATAGACATATATACATAGACGGGACTTTCTAAAAACACGGCATTTCGCCCGGATGGGCGTGGTTTGTGTTGGACGTAGCCGTGCACGATTCAGAGAGCCGTGCACGAACTCCACGAACCCCTACAGGAGTATGAACGTTTGTGTTATTGTGAGAAATATTGTGTTGCAAAGACACTGTGTGGTTTATTCCAGCATAAATACAACTATGCCTTATAGAAGTACTGCACCTATTTAGCACCAATAAGACAGTGTTATTGTTGATAATAATAATAATAATAATAATAATAATAATAATAATAATAATAATAGCCTAATAATAATTGATATAGAGCTTTTCAAAGCACTCAACGGGACTTATTAGTGGAAGGGGACCTTTATTAACCATCAATGTGTAGCACCCAACAGGGGAAACAGTCTACATTTCAGACTATTAGGCCTACGTCAGTGGTTCTCAATCTCTTCCTTCCTCTCTTTACATTTATGTTCCCCTTTCACGCCAGCAAAAATTATATCATTAAAAATGTATCTCTGTGAACTTGATGTCCTGCTCCATGCCCGTCAATTAACGGGAAGATAAGATTATACAGAATCATCAGCTGATTTGTTTTCAGAGTTTACGCCTGTACTTATTAGTAGGCTACTCAAACGTCTACCCTTTTTTATTGGATAACGTTGCACTATTGTATTGCCCCACCTAGAAGTATGCACTTCTCAACAGCAGTTCTCTCATCATATTTTATTGGATAGGCTAGGCCTACTTGAATTGACAATAGGCTACGTAATCTCTAACACCAAAACGGGAAAGTATTCACAATGTTAACAGACATCGCTGTGCAATTTTAGATCTACAGTAACAACCATTTCATTTTTTTAAACCTAAAATATCTGATCAGAAACAAATTGTATTGCTAAAATTAACCGGCAGATGTTTTTCTTTGCTGTCAGCCATTCTCAGCACCGTGTAACTGGTACAGACAAACGGACACGCGCACTATGCACACACATCGTGAGTGACGTAGGATGTAAAGTCCTGCCTCCGGGCGAAATGCCATGTTTTTAGAGAGCATTGACTGCTGCGGCCCACTAGAAGGGCGTGCCTACAGGGCGGCCATCTTGGAACTGGGCCACTCGCTCCCATAGATATATATAGAACACTGGATAGTGTTCTATTATCATATACTGTATATCTATGCTCGCTCCTACAGTGCATTACATCCATGGAGGAATGGTGTTTCTACACAATAAAATTGATCATAAATCGCCCAGTTGTCAAGCTATTTTCATGAGGTTTGTTTGTCAAACGTCAGACATGACAGACAGACAGACAGACATAGATAGAACCCAGAAAACGTTCAGGTGCAGTGGCGGTTCTAGTGGGGGGCCAGCGGGGGCCAGTGCCCCCATAACTCTGAGTCCGGACCCCCCTGTGGCCTCCCCGAACGAGGAGTCTGCATCAATAATAAAATGACGGTGTGCCCCTCTAACACAAAGGCCGGCCCCGAACTGGCCCCCCCAATAAAACTGGTCTAGAACCGCCACTGTTCTGGGGCCGTATTCACAAAGCATTTTATCTTACCGCTAGGAGTGCTCCTAACTCGCGCTAAAACATTTTACGTAGGAGTTTTTTCTTAAAAGTTATTCACAAAGCCGCTGAGACCTACTCATACTAAGGATAAATCACTAAGAGTGAACTAAGAGTGACGCGCCGTTGCTATGGATTACGTTGATTCTCGTGCACGAGTTTGGAAGCGGTCAGTCCGGTGATTGGTTGTTCAGAGCAGGCGGTCTCTGTGGAAACGAGCCCACTGAATCACCGAAGAACAAGGAAATAGCCTCGGCTAGAAATTCCTATCAAATAGTTATGGACAGTGCAGTTAGCAGAATACACCCATGATGACAAGTTTGTGCAGACCACGATAATGACGTTGTAGCCTATATGCACGTTAAAGAGAGAGAGATAAACAATAAAAACAATAAAAATACGTAAATTGCATTAATTCAAGGAGGCAATTAAAAGCACCCTGCAAACTATTATTCAATGAGCATATCTCCACTATTCAACACTTTTAATAAAAGCCCATACCGGTTATGGAGAATGGCGCATACAGTTATCACTGTGATCACATCCTCTCCACAAGATTTCGTGTATTTTTGTGTGCCCTAACATATATGGAGGAACACAGCAAACAATAATAAATATGGATTCAACAAATAAAAGGCGACAAAGAGCTAATACGATGTTTTTTACGCATAGGACTAATCGTAATCTGCGTAATCACTTGCATGTTATACTTTAACTGCTCCCGGTTGTGGATTGAGAGGTGTCAAGACGTCTTGCAGGGACAGCCACTGTCACCCAGCAAGACACCCGACTGGTACATGGTGCCTCACGCCTCAGACCGCTCCCCATTAAAATACGCGGATCACGGGTAGACCCAGGCCACTTCGCAACATCAAGAATGTTAAAAGTTGCATCAAAAGCAATCTGCGTGTTGATGGAATGTACTTTCTTTCTATTGACGAACACGTCCTCATCTTTTGATGGCGCAATTATTTGTATGTGCGTCCCGTCAACAGCACCGACCACACCGGCCATACCTGCTGCCATGAAGTTGGCTTTGATCCTGTGTAGTTGTTGATTGTCCAAAGGAAACCGAATAAACTGTTGGATGATATTAATGGTATTATTTCAGCCTTAACCAACTTTGAACTGAGCTCTGTCAGCTCTTCTAGCCTGTATGTAAATATATGATCATGTGGAATTGTGTGTGTGTGTGTGTATATTTACATAGGCCTATATGTAGGCTACTGGCTACATATATATATATATATATATATATATATATATATACTGTATGTGTGTGTGTGTGTGTGTGTGTATTTTTTATTCTATTTTTATTATTTTATTATTATTGTGTTGTGTTGGTGTTATGGACCTTTCATGAGATGTGTCCTTAATAAAGTTTGAATTTAATTGAATTGATATGTGGTCTACGGAGCGCGTTGATGGTTCGGTTTATGTCTGACTGATGGTTGCGATATTCCTAAATCGTCGGCATTGCAAAGTTGCATTTTCCCTGTTGCTAAATATCGTAGTGTTGCCAAACATTTTATTTCCTAATCGAGTTATTCCTGTTAGTCGGGGATGTTATTGCATCCTGCACTAATTCCACAACAAGTTTTATACCCTCACGATTTAGCCTATATATCTTGATCAATTCACAGTCTTCCACTGTCTCCAAAACATTTCGTCTCGCAGTCATTTTCCGATTCTTTGTGAATAGGTCTTAGTGAGTTAGGAGTCCTCTCGAGGACTTTTAGGCTCTCCTAGACTTAGGTGTTACTTTTAGGCCTAAAATACTTTGTGAAATGCTCTTAGTGAAAAAAATTAGGAGTCCTAAATTTAAGACTGACACGCCCATTATTTTTAGGAGTTTCTCCTAAATTCGCCAGTTAGGAGCTACTTTTAGCGCTAAGATCCTTTGTGAATACGGCCCCTGGTGTGTTCAGGGGCCATATTCTCAAAGCATTTTATCTTACCGCTAGGAGTGCTCCGAACTCGCGCTAAAACATTTTACGTAGGAGGTTTTTCTTTAAAGTTATTAACAAAGCCGCTGAGACCTACTCATACTAAGGATAAATCACTAAGAGTGAACTAAGAGTGACGCGCCGTTGCTATGGATTACGTCGATTCTCGTGCACGAGTTTAGAAGCGGTCAGTACGGTGATTGGTTGTTCAGAGCAGGCGTTATGACAGTGCACTTAGCAGAATACACACATGATGACAAGTTTGTGCAGACCACGATAATGACGTTGTAGCCTATATGCACGTTAAAGAGAGAGAGAAAAAGTTAAAGAGAGAGAGAAAAAGCAAACAATAAAAATACGTAAATTGCATTAAATCAAGGAACTGATTGAACTGAGCTCTGTCAGCTCTTCTAGCCTGTATGTAAATATAGGATCATTGTGGAATCGTGTGTGTGTTTGTGTGTGTGTGTATATGTGTATTTACATATATATATATATGTATGTATATACAGTATATTGTGGCGCCCGCCGGGTACAGGTAAGGAGGAGGGTATGTGGGATGGTGGTAGATGGGGTTTATATTGCACCATGCCATCTGGTGGCCGCAGAGCACTTTTCACTCTCCCCACTGTCTAAAGGAAACCCGACCATATATGGACGTCTAACGAGACCAGGAAGCGGAGCAGCTGCAGCCACTCACCCTAATGAGGGGAGAGAAGATAAAAGCTGGAAGAAGTGGACCAAACGAGGAAGGAGTAGCTGGAGAGCATGGTGGTAGTAGTGAGTAGAATGAGAGAGAGAAACACGCTGTGTATGACCCTTTTCCCCAGGAGAACCCCGTTGGCCGATCGACCCCTGCACCGTCTGAGAGCCCGCCTGTGTACCGACCCCCGCCTGTCTGACATCCCTCCCGCCCGCCGAACCCTGGTCCGTCTGAGAACCCGACCCCGTGCACCGAACCCCACGCTCAACCCCCGACGACGAGTCCAGAGCCTGAGCCCCCTCAGGACCGACCCCCCCCCCTCCGCGGCGGCGGAGTTTTCCCCTCTTTCCCCCTCTCCCGAATCGACAATAAATTTGGTTAATTGTGAAACTGGTGTGGACCGTCAACTGTTTCCCAATACTGGTCTGGTGGCACCTCTTCTCCTCCCCGAGGTTGCCACAATATGTGTATGTATTTTTTATTCTATTTTTATTATTTTATTATTATTGTATTGTGTTGTGTTGGTGTTATGGACCTTTCATGAGATGTGTCCTTAATGAAGTTTGAATTGAATTGATATGTGGTCTACAGAGCGCGTTGATGGTTCGGTTTATGGCACGGCTGACTGATGGTTGCGATATTCCTAAATTGTCCCGCACTAATTCCACAACACGTTTTATACCCTCACGATTTAGCCTATATCTCTTGATCAATTCACAGTCTTCCATTGTCTCCAAAACATTTCGTCTCGCAGCCATTTTTCTTTGTGAATAGGTCTTACTGAGTTAGGAGTCCTCTCGAGGACTTTTAAGCTCTCCTAGACTTAGGTGCTACTTTTAGGCCTAAAATACTTTGTGAATTGCTCTTAGTGAAAAAAATTAGGAGTCCTAAATTTAAGATTGACAAGCCCATTATTTTTAGGAGTTTCTTTTAGCGCTAAGATCATACACAATGCGCTAAGATCCTTGCGCTAAGATCCTTGCGCTAAGATCCTTTGTGAATACGGCCCCAGGGGCCGTATTCACGATTCCTCGAGAGGACTCCTAACTCACTAAGACCTATTCACAAAGAATCGGAAAATGGCTGCGAGACGAAATGTTTTGGAGACAATGGAAGACTGTGAATTGATCAAGAGATATAGGCTAAATCGTGAGGGTATAAAACTTGTTGTGGAATTAGTGCGGGATGCAATAACATCCCCGACTAACAGGAATAACTCGATTAGGAAATAAAATGTTTGGCAACACGATATTTAGCAACAGGGAAAATGCAACTTTGCAATGCTGACGATTTAGGAATATCGCAACCATCAGTCAGCCATAAACAAAACCATCAACGCGCTCCGTAGACCACATATCAATTCAATTAAATTCAAACTTTATTAAGGACACATCTCATGAAAGGTCCATAACACCAACACAACACAATAATAATAAAAATAGAATAAAAAATACATACACACACACACACACATATATATATATATATATATATATATATATATATATATATATATATATATATACACACACATGTAGTCTACATATATGTAAATATATACATACACACACACACACACAAACACGATTCCACAATGATCCTATATTTACATACAGGCTAGAAGAGCTGACAGAGCTCAGTTCAAAGTTGGTTAAGGCTGAAATAATACCATTAATATCATCCAACAGTTTATCCGGTTTCCTTTGGACAATCAACAACTACACAGGATCAAAGCCAACTTCATGGCATGCAGGTATGCCCGGTGTGGTCGGTGCTATTGACGGGACGCACATACAAATAATTGCGCCATCAAAAGATGAGGACGTGTTCGTCAATAGAAACGAAAGTACATTCCATCAACATGCAGATTGTTTTTGATGCAACTTTTCACATTCTTGATGTTGTTGCAAAGTGGCCTGGGTCTACCCATGATCCGCGTATTTTAATGGGGAGCGGTCTGAGGCAGCTTTTTGAGAGGCACCGTGTACCAGTTGGGTGTCTTGCTGGGTGACAGCGGCTATCCCTGCAAGACACCCTATCTCAATCCACAACCGGGAGCACAGTTAAAGTATAACATGTAAGTGATTACGCAGATTACGCTTAGTCCTATGCATAAAAAACATCGTATTAGCTCTTTGTCGCCTTTTATTTGTTGAATCCATATTTATTATTGTTTACTGTTTTCCTCCATATATGTTAGGGCACACAAAAATACACGACATCTTGTGGAGAGAGGATGTGATCACAGTGATCACTGTATGCGCCATTCTCCACAACCGGTATGGGCTGTTATTTAAAGTGTTGAAGTGGAGATATGCTCATTGGATAATAGTTTGCAGGGTGCTTTTAATTGCCTCCTTGAATTAATGCAATTTACGTATTTTTATTGTTTGCTTTTTCTCTCTCTCTTTAACGTGCATATAGGCTACAACGTCATTATCGTGGTCTGCACAAACTTGTCATCATGCGTGTATTCTGCTAACTGCACTGTCCATAACTATTTGATAGGAATTTCTAGCCTAGGCTATTTCCTTGTTCTTCGGTGATTTAGTGGGCTCGTTTTCACAGAGACCGCCTGCTCTGAACAACCAATCACCGTACTGACCGCTTCTAAACTCGTGCACGAGAATCGACGTAATCCATAGCAATGGCGCGTCACTCTTAGTTCACTCTTAGTGATTTATCCTTAGTATGAGTAGGTCTCAGCGGCTTTGTGAATAACTTTTAAGAAAAAACTCCTACGTAAAATGTTTTAGCGCGAGTTAGGAGCACTCCTAGCGGTAAGATAAAATGCTTTGTGAATACGGCCCCAGGTCTTTATTTAAAGCATTGCTTGAAGGGTATACATTGCATTTGAGTATAATATAATAATATAATAATAATAATAATAATAATAATAATAATAATAATAATAATAATTATTATTATTATTATTATTATTATTATTATATTGTTATTTCTATTCTATCATTATCATTCTATTATTATATTATCTTTATTATTACCGGTATTACTATCATTATTATTATTGCTATTATTATTGCTATTAATATTATTGCTATTATTATCATTATTATTATTATTATTATTATTATTATTAATATAATAATAATTATTATTATTATATCACTATTGTTATTATAATAATAATAATAATAATTATTATATTAATAATATATTATTATATTATCTTTATTATTACGGTATTATTATTATTGCTAGTATTATTATAATATTAATATAATATTATTATTATTATTATTATTATTATTAGTATATCAATATGATCATCATTATTATTATTATTGTAGACATAGGATCTGCTGTCTCTACCCTTTTTGAATATCAGACCGTCAGAACAGCTTGCAGGAACATACAGGATCCATCACATTCTTTCCATTTTTTTGAGTGGCTCCCCTGAGGACTCAGACTTTTCGCACACTGCAGGACACAGAGGAGATCTTTGTTCCTCGGGGCTGTCCAGCTCCTAAACTCCGACTACCCCCTGATCAGTATCATCTTTCTTTCTATGAATAAAGTGATTTGATTGATTCCAAATATTCAAACAAAACAGGTTCTTTGAATTACCAGAGGGTTATGTGGCAGAACTTTGAAATAGTCAAGGAAAGAACAAGAACATTAACAATCCCCCCAGAAAACTATTTACAATAGTATTTACAAGCCTTTCATGAATTGGAGCTAAAACCCCTGAAAGAGAACTGTTTTTCACAGTTTCTTTCTTGTGCTGCCACTCTGGTGTTTGAGTGAGATAAGTTTTTTTTAAATGTATTTATTTATTTTCTAATTTTTTTTATTATTGTTTTATGTAAAGCGCATTGAGTTGCCATTGTGTATGAAATGCGCTATATAAATAAAGCTACCTTGCCTTGCCTTGAATGTGGTGCAGCCTAATTTTGAGGAACACAGACACCACTAGTTTCAGTAGATTAGAATGGTGGTTGTCAATGCCAAATTGTGGGTCTCCAGTATGCTCCAGTAGAATTTGTATTTGGGTAGTAAAACCAGCAATTTTTAAAATATCCAAGCACCCTGTATCATAGCTACATGTGTTTTTAACAAATCAATACATTTGGAAATCAGTCCAAAATTCGGCGAAAAATTCTGCTTTAAGATTGAGGAGTACCTCTTTACCCATGCACCGCTGCCTCTGCTAGCCCTGTACCAAGATGGCGGCGCCCCTCCACAGGCACGCCCCTCCACAGTCGATGCGGCGTCTATGTATATATGTCTATGGCAAATACAATGTTGTTGGCAGGTGTTTGACCCGGAAGGGCAAAGGGTTTTTGACCGCTTGCGCGCGGCACCTTGTATTGCTATGCTGATGGGAACTGCTATGGGAATAATGCTGTATTGGAATAAATAGACCACTTTGGATATCAACGTCAACATTTGTCTACATGCGTTTGTTTAGCACAGGGCATTCAAGTGAGCGTAGCACTCGTATAACATCTAGCGCGTCAAGCAGGCCTTCCCCGGGCTCAGGCACCTCAGTAGTTCTGTGTTAGACCAAACTCCTATAACATAGAGATTAATGTGAAGTGAATGAGTCATGCTTGTTTAGCGATGCATTTTTTAAGCTCCACAATGCATATCGTCACATTTTCATTTTGCGATATTTCGCGCCACGATATTTTGTCACACCCCTAATGTATGTGTGTGTGTGTATATGTGTGTGTGTGTGTATATATATATAATGTGTGTGTATATAATGTGTGTGTATGTATATAATGTGTGTGTATATAACGTGTGTGTGTATATATAATGTGTGTGTGTGTGTGTGTATATAATGTGTTTGTATATAATGTGTGTGTACATAATGTGTGTGTATATATAATGTGTATGTGTGTATATAATGTGTGTGTGTGTATATAATGTGTGTGTGTGTACCTTGAGCTGCTTGGTCCTAGCTGCTACTCCGTTAGCTTGGATCATAGCGATGAAGACGGGGACGTCCCCCAGGGGGCTGCCCCGCCCCCCTGCGATGCTCACACCCAGACTGTCCCTGGAACCCTGCAACCAATCACATCACTCCAGTGTCCAGTCCTATGTCCAGCTCAACCAATCACTTTACTCCCTGCCCAATCACATGTCCAGCTCAACCAATCACATCCAATCCAGAGTCACATGACCTTACCCGTGTGATGTGGACGGTCCGGACAGCATGTGGTCCAGCTGTTAAAACACATGACATCACAGCATGACATGACATCACAACATGACATCATAACACAATATGACATCACACCATGACATCACAACATGACATCACAACAGGATATCACAAAATGACATCACAACAATATTATCTGTCTTGATGACATCACGGCTCTCCTACCGGTGTTGTTGGAAGACGAGGTGTTGCTAGGGGCGATGCTTGGTGTGGGGTCAGAGGTCACTTCAGGGTCTGGAGAGGGGGCAGGGCTTGCAACTTGGGGGGGCGGTGTCACAGAACTGGACCTGCTTCCATCATCAGTCACATGATTCATCTGAGAGGAAAAACACAAACACACACACACACACACAAATACCATATATAAAACACACATACACATATAAACATCATGTATTAAACACACACACACACACACACGCATTATAATATAAAACCCTACCTGGCTGCTCTGTGTGTGTCTGGAGGGAATCCAGGAAGCAGCTTTCAGACGACCCACCTCCAGTAGTACACACCCTCTGGTACACTACAACATACATATATATATACATATACATATATATATATATATATATATATATATATATATATATATATATATATATATATTTATATACACTTAAATACATATATATGTATATACGTGCTTTTATATATGTATATAAGTATGTAAATATATTTATAAAGTGTAGAAGTGTACATATTTCATGTAGAAGTATATATATTTAGTGTATAATATATTTAGTTTATATATTTAGTGTAGAAGTGTATACATTAGTGTTGAAGTGTATATATATTTAGTGTATATATTTAGTGTAGAAGTGTATATATTTAGTGTTGAAGTGTATATATTGACGAACACAGAGCTCACGTGCTCGCGTGATCGCACGCGAGCTCTGTGTTCATCAATCGACTTATCAGCCTAAAAAAAAACATGGCGTCGACAGGTGAACTACTGAAGGTATTGTGTGTATAAAATATGCTTTTTAATAAACTATCTGTACACTTATGAAGTTGTCAATGCCTCGTTTTATATGTTAAGACCCTCATTATACTACCAAAGAAGTGTCAGGCTATTTCTAGCCATGTAAGTGCTTTAAAAAAGCGATTTATTTTTTACCAGGTCAGATGCCCTTAGCACTCAAACGTATAGCAGTTTGGTAGAATCGGCTAAAAACAGCGAACTTAGCTTTGCGTCGTATCGGCTTTTTGTTGCTCTCCACGGAACGTTGGAACTCGCTCTCATACTAAACATCCCAAAACCAGTTTACACCGGAGTTTTCCTTTAATCACCATGGTAACGTTGGAACTCATTCTCATACTAAACATCCCAGAACCAGTTTACACCGGAGTTTTCCTTTAATCACCATGGTAACGTTGGAACTCATTCTCATACTAAACATCCCAAAACCAGTTTACACCGGAGTTTTCCTTTAATCACCATGGTAACGTTGGAACTCATTCTCATACTAAACATCCCAGAACCAGTTTACACCGGAGTTCTCCTTTAATGGCTTTTGCTGGGGCCCTCCGGCACAGGACACAGGTAGATGTTGTAGAACGCATTTATTGGAGATGGCAAGATGTAATATGCCGAGCAGATGTAACATGCTGCCATGACAGTGGCTCTCTCCTGAGTGTGTGTGTGGTGATAGCTGGTTTATCCTGGGTGCCATGATTGCTCTGCACCACAGGTGTGCAGCCTCACCCGGCCCCAGAGTCTAATCAGTCTAAATCGGGCCAGGTGAGGCTGTAAACCAGCTAGCAACAACACACACTCCACATGTATATATTTAGTGTAGAAGTGTATGGGGCAATTGCTCTGTCGCTAGCTTAGCCACTTTTTAGAGTTTAACACGGTTTTAATAATAATAATAATAATACATAGAATTTCTATTGCGCCTT
Organism: Merluccius polli; assembly: GCA_030340625.1. NCBI lineage: Eukaryota > Metazoa > Chordata > Actinopteri > Gadiformes > Merlucciidae > Merluccius > Merluccius polli. The sequence continues at coordinate 98,586 of JAOPHQ010005197.1, forward strand.
TCAATGACCCAAGGACGCATACAAGAGGGCGAAGAGACAAACGGGGGGGGGGGGG
>JAOPHQ010005198.1:0-37500 GCA_030340625.1 Merluccius polli
CCCCCCCCCCCCCCCCCCCCCTTACTCCCCCCCCCCCCCCCCCCCCCTCCTCACCCATCACCCACCACCACCCACCCCCACTCAGCAGCAATACCACCATATGTGGGAGGGGCCTGGCGATCCTTTCGTGGATCCTTTCGCGGTCTGGTGGTGATGGTGATGGCGGTGGCGGCGAGGGAGGGGGGAGGGGGGGGGAGACATAGCTGTACATAGTTTGAAGCATGATGACTTTAATGTGGATGTTGTACAGGTGGAGCGTCAGTAGGTGTGTCTGTGTCACAAGTGGGGGGGAGGGGTCTGTCGATAGTAGTAGTAGTACCGGCCCCCCCCCCCCCCTCCACCTGAGAAAAAACACTTCCTGTTTCCTGTCCTACCTACGGGAATATTCCCGAAACCCCCCCCCCCCCCCCCGAGAATATTACCCACACTCAGGAATACCGCCGGGAACACGCAGAGATACACACATATGTCCAGATGTACGTGCAGACATGCAGAAACACCGACACACACGCTACACACGCTAAACGCCCATCACAGCTCTCACGCCCCATGCATGTAGTATTTGTGACACGTGTGTCCCAAGCCCCGCCCCCCCCCCCGCCACCCTCTTCCTCGTCTTTAAAATGTGAAAAAAAGTGGCGCTTTGTGTTTTTAGCGGTTTACCACCCCCCCCCCCCCCCCCCCCCCCCGCCCCCACCTCCTGAAGTATAGATAGATGCTAATATGCTAATACATTGATTTCTCCTCAACTGGCCGAGACGGACAGAGAGATAATTACATGCTCAGATTGTTCCTGAAGAAAATGTATGAAATATATTTGACAGCAAACAATTGAAGAAAGAAAGAAAAATAAAAAGTTTCTAGCGCTTAAAGAGGGGCTCAAATGCTAAAACCAAACCTCGGGGACAGTACTCGCTTATTAGAAATGGCTCCTCCTGATTGGTTCAAATCGATTCAGGGTGATGTCACTCCAAGTGAGTCCGACACATTTGAGCCAATCAGGAATTGCGTAACATCATGCTTTTCAGCGGGTCCCCTCAGCTAAATTTTACTATTTGGTTCCTCTTTAAATTGTCACTCCGAAATAAAATGTCCTAAAATTAAAGTGTAATTGGACGATAAAATTGGCACGCAGTAAAAATTCTGTCTGTTGATTTAAAAAAAAAAAAGTAAGCTAATAAAACTAAGCTAATGTTTTAGGAATGTCTTTAGGATTTGAAAATAAGCTAATTCGAAAACTATCCGACATGAAAGAAGTGTATGTGTTGTCCAAATTATAAAGTAACAATCAGAAAAGTTAACATGTTTGCCCTAATTGTACATTAGTTGGAACAGCCTATTTTGTGATGTGCATGCATGCTGCCTTTAGCTATAAGCTTAGTTTATGTCAAGCTTTCGTTTTTCATTTTCACAGTATTGAAAAGATTATTTACATTTAAATGTGAAAACTAATTATTGAAAAGTGTTGCATATTTTACGGCCCAGACATATAAAGTATATCTCGTACCAAAAAATGTGTTATCCGGTCAGAATAGTATTTAAAGCCCCAATCCATGTTTGCATTTGGGCGCCCCCTGTTGAAACACTTCGGTATTACAACAAAATGTGTTACCATAGTAACTATGAATTGGGCCTTTAAAGACCGAACCGCACAGTTGGACTCCAGTGTACATGTTAGATCCGGTCCCGAAAAGGACAAAGAAAGTCTTTTTTTTACTCTATCCCGTCGTTTAAAAAAAGAAAAATGCCCCAACTGACTTCCCTACAACACACAAACTGACGTTCTTACAATTATATGAATATTTATACCCATGTAAACGTATAACGTGAACACATAATACGTAACGTCAGCTCATATGAAGCCCGGTTCTGAACGAACCGCTCATGTGTTTTGACCGCAGTTCGCCTCTCACAACATTATGCAACTTCTCCCCCTTCATAGTCTTCGGTCCGAACGGAAAACTGACTTATTCTGAAAAGCACAAAGCTACGATAAACGAATTCAAAAGGTGTCTTTGTCTACTTAAAACGTATAAAATGTATGATTTCTTTTTTTGTGTGTTTTTTTTTTTGTCCTCCAACAAAGCTAAGTATTTACCCAGAGTGGTTTTAAAAGTTACCGAACGGTGGCAAGCTCAACCGAAAAGCGTTTACATGTTTTTGTTTTGACGAGAGTCTAGAGGTGTAAAGATTTAAAGCACATCCTTCACCAACCCGAACCCAACGCCTCAAGACTTTAACCTTTGACCTGTTGAAGAGGCAAGTAAAAAAAACTCAAATGACTGCCACCACCACACATGAATGATCACATACACTTCTTTTTTTTTTATGGTCTTTTATTTTGAAAAGTCTGGTTTCCACCGCCAGGGTTGTCACTTCCAGGGTCAGACTCTGCTGTTGTCTCAGGGTGCCAAGATGAATCTCTCCAGACCTCTGGTGCTAAACGTCTCTAGCGGCTTGCTTAAAGTAATCCATCTGTTGGCCATCTGTTAAAACTGAAATTTGTATAGATATTTTATACCCTAACACATAGAGAAATCCTCAAATAGAAGTGAATGAAATGTATGATAAATAATAAAATATATGAAATCTCGAGGTGTACAAAAAACCAAAAGCACAGAAGATCCAGTGTGACGCTGTTTCTGAGTTATGGCCGTTCAACAATGGATTGATTTAAGCAAGCGTGTTTTTTTAAAATTTATTTATGTTTGTGGGTTTTTTTTTCTCTGTAACTATGCTATGAATGCTCTTATCTTTTTTTTTTTTTTTTTTGCTGTGTATGTGACCGGTTTTTAATTTTGAATGTTTGTTTGTTTTGCTGCTTCTTTAAAACAAACACTGGCTCTCCGACTCCAAAGGTTGTTCTGAAAAGAATAAGAACATAACTTGCCTTTCTCACAGATTGCTCCACTTTATATAATATATATGTATGTATATATATATATATATATATATATGTGTATGTATATATATATATATATATATATATATATATATATATATATATATGTATATATGTATATGTATGTGTATATATATATATATATATATATATATATATACAATTCTACTGGTTTCCACTCAGACAGGTTGAGATCAACGCGTTTGGAAAAAAAAAAGAAAAAGAAAAAAGATTTTGTTTACAAAATGGCATCGTCGTATTCGGCGCGACCTTGCCATGTAAAACTGTTGGCGACGAAATTGGACTTTTACCGATGTGTTTTTGTAGCGTAAGAAAGAAAGAAAAAAAAACAGACAAAGACAAAAAAAAAACAACAACAACTAACAATGTTTATCTTCTCAACTTGTCTTCAAAACAAAATCCAGCTCTTTCAGGACAGTTTCAGCGTCACGCGGACACAAGTGCACCTCCGACGTTTTGCCTTAGAGCTTGCAGAGGCCATGAAGCTCTCTCTCTCTCTCCACAGCGAGGACTGCTCTCTCTCTCACACTTATCTACCTGTGAAATCCTTCATACCTCTTCATAACTGGTCAATGACTGTATCAACATGCGGTATCAGGTGTTTTCTACATCCTTGCTACACAGATTATATTATGGATTAATGTATTGGTAGCTTTTTTTTTTCTCGTTTTGGTGCAACGTTTTTTTTCGGTGTCCTGGCTCTCCTGAGCTTGTAGTCGACGTTGTTTTGGTTTTTCTTCGGATTCTTTTTTTCGGATTTTTCTAGAGGACTGTTTTGTGTTAATATTGTCGATTTGGAAAAATAGCTGTTTGTTTATTTTATTTTTTTGCTTATTCTCTACTAAGAGTTCTTACCTTTTATCATTTTTAAAGATGCTACATGACCCTAATGAATTTAATGATTTAGTAACCGTTGTAAATACGATATGTTGTGCAAATCCCCCTTTTCATTCGATTCAATTGCTAGTGTTATATAAATGACTTTTTTTTGTCTAGACACCATTTCTGTTTATGAAATAAAGAAACATATCATGCATACAACATGTCCTGTGCTGTGTTCACGTGTTGCACCGCAAAAAAAGTAAAACGAATTTTACTTAAACATGCCGAACTGAAAGGAGCGATACAGCCTAATTTCCACCAAACAGTCTAGTTTGGTTCAGTGCAGTTCGTTAAAAAACCGTAACGGTTATTTTCGCGTTTCCATTGGCAAAATTTGTGGACGGGACGAAAAATAACCGCTCCTTATCTGTTTATCTTCTGTTGAGTTTCCTATAGCACACCGACCCGGGACTTAAAGGCGGAGCTAGAAACACCGCAGGCCGTTGATTGGTCAACAGAATCGTTACATTGCGAGTACTGCTTCAAAATCACGGTCTGCAACCTCAACTCTGTTTCCCGCCAAAAAAAAACAATATAACTTTTCCAAGAGTTTTGCAGTGTGACGGTTCCCCTTTAAGGATAATTTCCTGCAGTCACCAAGAAGGATTCAACACATTAAGAGCAGAAATCCGCTTTAATAGACATCAACATAACAGGGAAAGCTATTAATAAAAAAATATTGATACACAAATTTTGTTTCTTTTTTAAAAAATAATTACTTTAAGTGCTCATAATTCTGGAGCGGTCTCTGATTAGTTTTCTATGTGGATGCTCCTCCCACATGTGAACTGTATGTCATGGAGAACATTATGGAACCTGCTTTAGCTCTCATCTTATGAGACGTTCTGGAAGCTTTAAGCCAAATGAAATTCTGATTTATTACAATATTTATAATTCATTACCTCATCAATCAATGCCTGTGAACCTAATCAGCGGTAGCTTGCTTACTGTTTGTTAAATAAGCATTTTGTTTGGACATACCTGCTGCACAGAGCACCGTAAACCCTCTATAGGCTAGAGTATACAAAGTTCATGTTTTCTGGCATAATACACACGTCATCTTCGAAAAGATTTTGGCAAAATTGCAAAAAGAATAATGTAAATAACAATTAATAATGAATGAAAATGCATGAGGCTTGCGATCGGGGGCAGCTCGCTTCCCGTATCAAACTCTCATCACATCTGTAATTCTCATAAAGTCTCAAACTCACATCTCAAAGTCTCACCATGTTTCCAACTCTACCCACGTCTTAAACTCATTTCCAAGCTCACATCTCACGCTCGCGTCAGGTCTCAAACTCACGTCTCAAGCTCTCATCACGTCTCAAACTCACGTCTCAAGCTCTCATCACGTCTCAAACTCACATCTCAAACTCTCATCACATTTAAACTCTCGTCAAGTCTTAAACTCACGTCTCAAGCTTTCCCCACGTCTTAAACTCACGTCTCAAGCTCTCATCACGTCTCAAACTCACATCTCAAACTCTCATCACATTTAAACTCTCGTCAAGTCTTAAACTCACGTCTCAAACTTGCGTCTCAAACTCTCATCACATCTCTGACTCTCACATCTCAAACTCTCATCACATCTCTGACTCTCATGCCTCAAACTTACGTCTCAAACTCTCATCACATCTCTGACTCTCATGCCTCAAACTTACGTCTCAAACTCTCATCACATCTCAAACTCTCATCACATCTCTGACTCTCACCTCTCAAACTCTCATCACATCGCTCACTCACCTCTCAAACTCTCATCACATCTCTAACTCACGTCTCAAACTCACGTCTCAAACTCTCATCACATCTCTGACTCTCACATCTCAAACACTCATCACATCTCTGACTCTCACGTCTCAAACACTCATCACATCTCAAACTCCTGTTTGAAACCGTCATCACGTCTCAAACTGTCATAAAGGCTCTCAATGCCCCGCTGGTCCCGTCCATGTTATTTCTTCATGATAGAAGACAGCTCCAGAATCATACTCTGAAAAAGAGACAAGAAGTAACTGTTATATTTATATATATATATAAGTCATATCATTCTCACATTTCATGCAATCTAATCTAAAATATTTTGCTGTATATTTGGACTTGTCCTGTCGGATTCCTGCAACAGAAATCTGCAGCAAATATGTAATGCTCACATTTCCCCAACAAAAACCAAACACCAGACGGCAGGCACGGCGACATTATCGACTGATTTAAAAAAAAAAAGCCACAGTGGCCCCAACGACCTATAATAACGATCCTGTGACCCATAATAGGTGACCCTGAACCTTTGTCCTCACCATGGACATCCTGCGAGCAGACGGCGGGGGTGTGACAGGGGGGCTGTCTCCCTGCCCCAGCCGCTGGGCCTCCACATCCAGCCCACTCTGGGAGTCGCCGCTGTCGCACAGGCTGGCCAGCTTGCTCTCGGACATGCCCCGCGACATGAAGCTCGACTTCCTGGTGGTGGTGGTGTTGGGGTGGTGGCTGCTGTCCGGCGAGTCGCTCATGTCGCTCAGCAGGTCCTTGCAGACGCTGCTGACCCGGCTCTGCTTGCGCTGGGCGTTGCGCAGGGCGGCCGGGATCTCCATGTGGCTGGCCATGAGCGAGGCCCGTGGCTGGGCCCCGGCGTACCGCTGCAGCCCGGCGCTCTGGGGCCCGGCGGACTCGTCGCTGCTGCAGGACGGCATGGGGTTGTCCTCCAGGGTGTAGCGGCGCCCCAACGCCCCCAGCTGGTGCATGCAGACGGGGAACGGCGGGATGGGTTTGGGCTGCTGGTTGTTGGAAGTGCTGCCCAGGGCGTTGGTGGTGTTAACGTCCTGGTGGTGGTGTTGGGGAGCCCCCCCCGGTGGTGGGAGGCGGACGGGGGGGAGGAGACCCGCTGGGCCGTCGTGGACCAGAGAACAGGCGGCGGTCTGCGTGAGGCGCATCATCCTCTGCGGGGAGGAGCTGGAGAAGTGGCAGGCGGGCTGCGCCACCGAGTTCTTCTTGGAGCGGCACAGGCTGTCCTCGTCGCCGTACTTGTATCCGTACAGGCTGTCCTTGATCTTCTTCACCCCGAGGTGGAAGATCTCCAGCAGGTTGAGGAACAGGGAAACGCCGGCGATCACCAGCATGAACACCAGGAAGATGTTCTTCTCGGTGGGCCGCGACACGAAGCAGTCGACGCTGTTGGGACACGGCTCCCGCTCGCACTTGTACAGCGGCGACAGCCCGATGCCGTAGAGCGCACACTGGCCGATGATAAAGCCCACCTCCACCACCGAGCGGGTCAAGATATGGAAGACGTACGTGCGCAGCAGCGACCCCCGGAGCGGCGCCTTCCTCACCCTCCTGTGCTCATCCAGCTTTCTGAGCTCCTTCTCGATCCTCCGCTGCTGGTCCTCCTGGATCTGCTCGCAGCCCTCCAGCTCCGCCTTCAGCCAGGCCTTCTTGCGGTGGCGCTCCTTGTCCAGCGCCCGGAGGCGGTAGAGCGCGTGGCCCATGTACACGAGCGATGGCGAGGACACGAAGATGATCTGGAGGACCCAGTAGCGGATGAGGGAGATGGGGAAGGCCTGGTCGTAGCAGACGTTCTTGCAGCCGGGCTGCTCCGTGTTGCAGACGAACTCGCTCTGCTCGTCGTCCCACACGTCCTCGGTCGCCACGCCCAGCACCAGCATGCGGAAGATGAAGAGGATGGTGAGCCAGATCTTCCCGACGATGGTGGAGTGGATGTGGACCTCCTCCAAGATGCTGCCCAGTAAGTTCCAGTCCCCCATATTCTGTCACATAGTGGTTTGGCTGTCAGGGGAGGGGGAAGGATGGATGGAGTCAACAATTAACAACCAAACAAATCAACACTCAACAATAGGCATTGCCAAGGATATCATAGTGGCTAGGGGTGTTTCGACTCCCAGCTGAAAGGCACTGGGTTCGATCCCCACCAGATGCCCCCTAACCCCTACATGTTCCTTAATTACAAGTCGGATAAAAGCACCTGCTACATGACAAAATAGAAGAGGTATGAATGTAAAATAAAATTGCAGTAAACCTAGAAGCAAATCATGACAAAAATACCCTTACATTATTTTGATCGTTGCTCCGCCTTCACCTTAAATCCATCGCAAAACAGCGTATTTGTGTTTGTGATTCGTTGAATTGGCATGGAGTGCTGTCTCTTCATGGTGGTGGTCCGGTGGTCTGCTTCTGATTTATCTCTAAACTAGGACTCCCGGTACACGGCCATCGATTCCCCAGTCATGTGACCCACGGCGCCCCGGGTCAGTTTTCTACCAGCGGGACACTGGAAACGTCGCCGATAGTGCCAACGAACACGTCAATACACAGCCATGCATACGTTATCTCACTGATGCCGCTGTACATATGCCGTTTGAGGGACCTGCAGTGGGTTGTTGTTGCGGTGGTTATAGTCGTAAAGAGGAGTAATTTGTAATTTGATTCTGTAATTTGTAATTTTATGTTGATTAGTATAGTTTAGTATAGTCTGCTATAATTTGGACTCATTTTTTTTGGTATTACTATAATAGCTCAGTAGGCCTATAGGTTATTATAATCTGAAATAGTTTATTGTAGGCTATACTGTAATTTGTAGTTTAATTATTGTATCTTATTATAGGCTGCTGTAATTTGTACATTTATGCTGGTAGCTAGTATAGACTACTGCAATCTGTTGAAAAGTATGGTTACTGTAATTATTAATTTTATACTGGTAGGTTAGTGTAAGTTACTATACTTTGTACTTATTGCTTTTAGCTTTGACTGTAATTTGTACCTTTGTACTGTTAGCTGTGTATAGTCTAGTGTAATTTTTAATTGTTCAGGTTAATTTTATTTATATAGCACCTTAAAAAACAAACCAGGTTTGTACCTAAGTGCCGTACAGATAGATTTTACAGGACAAACGCACACAGTTGTATATTGAGCTACTTTAAGTTACTATAAGTTATTGTATTGTGGCAGTGTTGTCCCATGGTGGTCTGGTCTGAACCAACCACAACCAGGGCAGACACACACTGTGAGGTTGTGTCCCCGTTTGTCTCTTTGTCCTCCCTAGGATCAATTAAAATCACCAAATTAACCACAGGGAAAATATAACCCAACCTCCCCAACAACCTTTCGTTGCACCGCTCTGTCCTCAAAAAGTTTGTTCTTAACCTCGTACGACTAAAGTCAAGGTCTAGTGCCGAGTTACAAATGGCCGCCGCAGGCGGTGCCCTCGATTTCCGCACTTGGCCCACTTACTGGAATATTTTAGTCTTCTGTTTTATACAGAAACCCAAAATGTATCACGTTTGTGTCACTACATGCGCTTGTCGACACTCACTTGTACTTGTGATCCCCCGGTAGAAACTAGACAACAGGATAAATAAATAAAACTTTATTTTCCGTTAAGAATTATGTACAATATTCACAATGATGAGTTATTGTATTACATGGTCATTTTCGAACAAAGTGTCATTTATGTTGACGTATGGACATATAAATGATGAATATCAAACATTTGAACTCCAATTCAAACAAACCAAGCTCATGAGCCAATCAGCACACAGCAATCTGCACACACTACGTATTTTTAATAAACCTTGTGATGATAGATCCACAAACAGGAAATCAACCAGTTTGACTTGAACGGTGTCTTGGGTACCTCTAATATCAAGTAGTGAGTGGGACTTTTGGCAAAAATAAGTATGAAAAATAAGATTTGAACTTCTCTGCCATATTAAGTAAAATAAATTGCACCATAGACTCTCATATGGTTAAGTTATATGCGTATATATCGGCAGTGGTTGTAATGTTTAATGATTTAAAAACAAGATTATTGTGTTTTTAGTGTTTGGTAACCCCCCCCCCCCCCCCCCCCCATCCACCACAGTTGAACAACAGGACTAGCTCATCCTCTGTTAGCCTAATTTGTTGTGTAAACAGCTTTTTAATCGATGACCCCCCCCCTCCTCCCCCCCATCATCCTCTTTAATTGGCCCCTTTCACACCTAGCCTTCCCAGCCGGGCCGGACTGCCGGAGCGGTCCATTGTACGTGTAGAGGGGGGGGGAGTTCCTCTCAGCCCCGTTCCCCAGTGGACAGGCATGTAGCAGCAGCGTCTGAACGTTCGCACGCTTCCTTATCATCCGACCACTGTGGGTTGGGAAACAGGGAAATGACTGCAAGTAGCTTAAAATGTCCGCTTCTTGGTCGTTCGGTGGAACCCAAGCAGTGTATATCGTAGAACATCCCATAATAATTCCAACAGGCATCCGTCAAGGGCAGGAACTGTCCAGCTTCCCTTGTTTCTTGAACAGCTTCATCAGCTGGGCAAATCTCTCTGCAATCTGGGAGGGAGAGAGATGGGTATTCATTTTGTGTTGATGATGGTGACATCTGTGTGTGTGTGTGTGTGTGTGTGTGTGTGTGTGTGTGTGTGTGTGTGTGTGTGTGTGTGTGTGTGTGTGTGTGTGTGTGTGTGTGTGTGTGTGTGTGTGTGTGTGTCGTACCTGGGCTGATGTCTTGTTGAGCTTCTCAGATAAGACGGAGAAGGTTTCCCGAGAGGCTCCTCTGGTCTTCAGGTCCAGGAGAATCGACCGGTCTTCATCCCTGTAGAAGCACAGAACCAGAACCACTTAGTTAGGAGCTTGTTTTTCAACACCTACAACAGATTGACGTGAGTGCGAATGGCGCTTTCCCCAAGACTGTAGATAGTGATATGAATCTCAAGAGAAAACAGTCAAGATAGTCAGCCTTTGCTTTTATCTTTGTGCTAGTTGCTGGTGTTTCATTGCTCGGTCTACTTCTCTTGGTGTGACATATACTGTAGCTTATTGATTTGAAACCACTTTTAAATAAAGTTTCATCTGTAATTATTCATAGTATTAATAGGGTTGGCGTTGGTCCAGTGTCAGGACAGGACATGAAATGTAATGAAATGTAATGTAATGTAATGTAATGTAATGAAATGGCGGTATACGGCGTTCTGGTGTGATGTTTTCTGTGGTATAAAGTTGGAGCAGTGTCTTGGCTTGTGCCTCGCATGTTGATCTACTGACCTGGTCCAGGCAACGACCACCTCTCCCTTCTTCTTCACCACGTTCTTGGCGGACAGACTGGACGGGGGAGTCTTCGGCGGGGACTTTTTACCCTCGCTCTCCTCCCGCCTCTTGGAGCTCCTCGGCTCCCTGTGCTTGGGACTCGCCGCCGCCGCGGCTGCCGCCTTCTTCCGCTTCTTGCCGCCGCCCCTCTCCTCATTCTTCTTGGCCCGCTTGGCTTTGGTCTCCTCATGGCGTCGCTTCCGCTTCCTGCACACCTTGTCCATCGCCTCCTTCGCCGGGGTGCCGCTGCTGCTGGCGTCCTCGACGATGGCGAGACGACCTTCGGACGCGGTCGATATCTCCATCTCGTCCATGGACGACGCCGACTCCGAGGGACGCGGTGGCGGTGGTGGCGGCGGCGGCGGCTCTTTAACGCTCGCCTTTGTCTTCATCTTTGTCTTCGCCTGAGGACTTTCCGGAGCAGCCGGGATCGTCTCCTCGGGAGGAGAAGGAGGAGGAGGAGGAGGAGAAGGTTTCGGGGGACTTGGCTCCTTCCCGAAACTCTTTTCTAAGAAGAGAGCTTTGGGCACACGTTTGGTTGTGTGTGGTTCCAGCATGTCCGCCTTCGTTTCTCCTTGGTACTGGTCTTCCTCCGTGAGCGTCCGACTCAAGCTGTCGTCGGCGGTGAGCGTGGCGTCGGCGGCCTCCACTGCCGACTGCCGGATCTTGACGATAAAATGGTCGTTCGACCTCTCCATGACCACCGCCTGCATGGGCAGGTGAGGCTTGAACTGAAACAGCACCGGGGTCGAAGCGTCTCCGGCGGTGGTGATGGTGGAGGTGGTGGAAGAGCAACAGCTGGAGTTGGAGTTGTCCGTGTCGAGCGCCAGGTGCAGGTCCTGTTGCTCCCAGGCGTCTTCCCCGTCCAGCAACGCGTCCTCGCCGAAGTGGGCACTGATGACGCTCTCGGGTGTGGACATCATGTCCATGGTGCGCGGCTGCAGGAAGCTGAGGTGGCTGTCGGACTTCAGTGGGGAGGGGATGGTGAGGGACACGGCCAAATCCTCGGCCAGAAGGGAGTACGATCTCTGGGTGGCCCCCCTGCTGCTCGATGGCAGCTCCAGTAGGCAGCTCTCGTCGAACATAGCCGGGTTCAGCGGCATGTGGAGCACTTTGGGCTGTGGTGAACACAACTTGCTAGGTGAAATGCTGGACCATGTGGTGATGAGTTTGGACGGGGACGTCACAAATTTAGTTGGAGTAACAAATTTCCCGGGCGAGGTGAATTTGGACGGGGAAAGGAACTTGCTTGGAGAGGTGATGCTGAGCAGGCTGTCCCCAGGGAGGCACTCCTTTCTGGGGGTACTGAGGGACCAGGATGTGGCGTCTCCAGCTGCCACGCTGGCGTCCAGTAGATCTGACCCTTGCATGAGACATTTAAATATCTCCCCCATCTGGGTGTCCCGGACCAGGTTAAAGGTCAAGCTGGACGCCTGCTGCTCCGTGAGGATTTCAAAGTCAGACCGGTCCTGGATTGAGCTGTTATGAGAGATGAGCAAAGACGTCCGGTGACCTTTCTCTGGAGTTAAAGGAACAGGAAGCAGTCCAGGCCCTGGAGGTTCAGGGTCTGAATTTTGTCTCTCCATGCAGATGATCCGGATATCTTTCCCTCTTCCCAGGCCTGTTTTAGACGGCACAACAGGACTGGGTTTAATTCTCCTCTGGATAGTTTGAACGGGTCGTTTCTCTTTCGGACTACGGCTCTTTTTCGGCGACGTGTTTACAGGCAACTTCTTGAAGATTTTCCTGTTTCTGCCGGTACTTACAACCTTCTGCTCCGTTTTTTCTGCATTGTGCGTCACTGTCGGTTTGCAAAAGGTTTTAAGTGCTATTTGGATGTCCAGGAATAAATAGTTGAGCTGAACATCTACAAATTCCCATAACCGCTGCTTTAGGTTGGTCGCCTGCAGGTCGAATATGCGGTTGACAATTCCATTGTTTTTTACTTTGTTGAATACGGACATAACCAGTTTCCTCAACTTGGTTTTCAGTTCACCAACCTGAGCGCTTATTTCACCAAAATTGGCGCTGTCCACAAACCCCGAAAAAGATTGCTGGAAGTGGTCCATCATCGCATAAAAGCTCTTCTTGGGGAACACTTTATGGAGCTTCATGTACTTTTTGCGGATCTGAAAACGGACCCTCTCCAGCGTCTCCATGACTTCTTTCATGGTGATGAACGGGGTTTGCTCCTCCACAAGACAAACCTTTTTAAACCGACTTTTACCACAAGACGGGCTTGTTGTGGATGGAGACAGAGTCTTGCTTGTGCCTTTCGAGGATAAGCGCCTCTCTTCTGAGCTCCGTTCGGCGGTCTGGGATGTGGACTTCGGACTTGGTTTGTTGTTATTGTTAGCCGGCCTGGTTAATTTGGACCTCTTGGGTGGGGATATGTCGGCAGTGGCTTCATTGCCATCGCTCAGTATTTCCCCGTCCTCCAGTTCGCAGGAGGAAGCAGAAACCCCATCAGAGTGGATGGGTAGAGCGGTCACCGTGACTGGCTGGGGGTCCTGAGCCAGGGGGTTGTCTGGGTGTTTTTTCTCCTTGTTTTGATTCAGTTTCATGGAATTGGAAACGACAGCATTGCTGCAGAAATCTGTAAAAGAAAGAGAAAGAAGGAAATGTTGCTTTGTGAGGTAATCGTCATTTTATCAACTGAAACAAATGAGATATTAACACATAACATTTTAATGTACAACAGCAACAGTAGTTTGAGGTCTCGTTTAGACCCGACGATTGACATATCGTTATCATATCATGCCGTATAATTCGTCACATAGTTGAAACGGTAAAAGCATTGCTGAGAATGAATTAACGGCTGGATTTCAGCCATACCTTTGTGGAGGCTCTTGACATGCGGTGGCTTGGTGGTGGTGGTGGTGCGGTGGCTTGGTGTAGTGCGGTGGCTTGGTGGGGTGCGGTGTCCGAAAACCCTCTTGGCTCGCAGCATGGGGCTCCTGAGGGGACTGATCATGTCCGGGATGCTCCTGAGGTTCTTCAGCGTGAGCATCATGGAGTCCTCGTCAAAAAACAGGGGCACCGAGCTGGACGGCTCGGCACTAGCCTCGTCCTTCTTCGTACTGCGGCGGTATTGGTGGCGGTCACCGACGCCGAAGCCCTTCACTGGTGTGCATTCTTGGAGGTTTTCCCGTTTCCCTGGCGACGTCATGTCCTCCGTCGTGCTGCTCACTTTGGACACGCCCACGCAGCTCACCGAGGAGCTGGGCTCGTTAGGCGAGGCGCCATCGCTGCTGTCATCGTCGGTGTGCGTCAGAACGTAGATGGCTTCAGGGAGGCTAATGTCTCCTTGAGGAAGGGCCTCCAGGCTTATGGTGCTGGACACGGTGTCCGAACCCTTGGGACTGCTATCCTGATGGTCGACATCTCCCTTGTGGGTGGGGTCCGGCATGGAGGCCGGAGCCTGGGGTTCAAGATGGTCGTTGGGTGGGCATGGCTGACCTTCTGGGCTGTCCTTTTTATTAACTTCACCAGCAACAGGTCTTGTGATTGGACAGGGGCTGGACATCATTTCGTACATTTCTTGAGAAACAGGACTTGTGATTGAAGAAAGGCAAGACATGGTTTTGTTAACTTCTCCAGAAACAGGACCTGTGATTGGACAGGGGCCAGACACAGCTTCTTCAACTTCATCAGCAACAGGAGGTGTGATTGGAGAGAGGCAAGACACCGTTTCCTTCACTTCGTCAGCAACAGGACGTGTGATTGGAGAGAGGCAAGACACCGTTTCCTTCACTTCGTCAGCAACAGGACGTGTGATTGGAGAGAGGCAAGACACCGTTTCCTTCACTTCGTCAGCAACAGGACGTGTGATTGGAGAGAGGCAAGACACAGTTTCTTTCACTTCAACAACAGGACTGGTTATTGGACAGGGACTCGACAACTTTACTTCTTTATCCCCTGGTGCTGTAGACGGACTCTCCTCTAACTCATGTTCAAGACTTTGGACGCCTGATTCGAGCACAATGGGTTCAGATGATTCTATTTCTTCAGAGTGATTCTCAGGGTTGTTATGTGAAGGGCTGCATTTGCGGTCTGTTGAAACGCTTCCCATTTCATCGTCACAGGGATTCAAAGTTTCCAACTCTTCCATCTCGACTGGAATATTGGGTGAGGGGCAATGAATGTTTTCAACTGGTAATTTTGAAATAATTATGCTTTCCTGAGCCACAACAGGAGATGTCAGAGTTAGTCGATCAGTATTTGCGGTTTCTTTAGCCTCAGGGAGATCACATTCGGAGGAGCTTGGTACAGGAAGGACTTCTGGTTGCTCGCTGACCACGACTCTGCTGGTTTCGGTTGTAGTCAAACGTTGGTCTTTCTCAACTTCTTCGATGGCACATTTCTCATCTGTAGATATCTGAATAGCTGAAGATGGCTTTTTAGATTGCTCCTTATCATGGTCGATCTCCATATCATTTGTGCTGCTTTCTATTTCGTCTATGATTAAAAACTCTTCGAGGTTAGGCTGATCCTCATCTTCATCTTTGCTTCTGATTTCTCCCTCCTCCTCCTCCTCCTCCTCTTCATCTGCCTGTGGGACACAGTCCTTTTGAGTCTGCGGTTGCTTCACGGGTGAGAGGGTGAGGTTCAGAGTCTCCATGAAGCAAAGCTTCCTGTTTGGACTGTTTTCCTTGAGACACTCCATCCTGGCGGGAACATTATGCTCTTCCTCTGATGGCTTCTCCAAATCCTTGATGGACTTCTTCTCTCCTTCTCTGCTCTCCTCTTTTCTTCTTCCCTCATCCTTTGACCTTTTCCTGTCCATGTCTCTGTGCTTCTCACTTCTTTTCTCCCGTCGTCCGTTCTCGTCCTCCCTCCGCCTCTCGGTTTTCCTTCGATCCTCGCCAGAAGGATCTGCTCTGTCGCCCTTCCGCTTGTAGGACTCCACATTGCCGTCTGTGTGTTGCTTCATTGTAGAATTCCTTCGGTCTTTGCTGCTACTGCTCGGTTTCTTTTCGCTCGTCTTGTCTGCGTGCTTGTCTTTTCTGTGCTCTCGACCTGAGTCTCTTAGCCGTGACTCTTTAGTTTCTGCACTGGTATAATTGGACTCTGAGACTGCAGGTTTGATCTTGTCTTGCTTCCTGTCCAGACTTCTATAGTTGGGGCTTTTGGCTCTCTCTGAGCTGTGATGTTCCTCAGGATCTTGAGAACGGCTATTTTTCAGTAATTTGTGGCCAATGTGTTTCTTCCTGCCCTCTGCTCTGCGAGATCCGTTTCTATGACTCGTGTCACAATCCTTAGTGGGCTCCAAACTAGATTTGAGTCTCTTATCTGTTGCCTCCGATTGCGTTTGGCTTTTAGGCTCTTGCTCTTTGTGCTTTGAAGGTTTCGTTGTGTCCAGCTCACCGAGCTCTGGAGGTAATTCAGAGGAGGATTTAATCAAAGAAGACCGGGATTCAACCTCCTGTTGTTTATCCATTGCTTCTGAATCTAATCTTGAAGAATATTTGGGAAGGGGATTGGCGGGATGCTTTAATTTGCTCTTCTCAAGACATGTGGTGTCAGGTCGCTGTGGGGCACCATGCCTTGCCTTCTCTGGAGGTAAGGACTCTGGACAGACGTCCCCCCTCGGTGGGGAAGGGGGTTGAACAGGCTGGAGAACAGGAGTTGGAGGGGGGTGGGGGAGGGGGGAGGAGGAGGAGGAGGTTCCACTGGTGGTGGTGGTGGTGGTGGTGGTGGAGGTGCAGGTGAAGGTTCTTGATTTGTGGAAATTTCCGATTGGCTGATTGGCTGGGGCGAAGGAAGTGAAGAAGGAAGAGAAGGGTTGGTTGGTGGGGCAGATGGTGTAGAGGTGGATGAGACACTTGAAGATTTCTTGCCGAGTCCACGTTGGGATGGAGAAGGAAGAGGGAATTCTGTTGGTGTGGCAGGTGGTCTACAGGAGATGGAACTGGTTGAAGAGGTCCTGCTTGGTCGATGCTTGGGTGGAAGGGGTGGCTTACACGTGGTGGAGAGACTTGAAGGGGTCTTGCTTGGTTGGGGCTGGGGCGAAGAATGAAGAGCGGTTTCTGTTGGTGGGGCAGGTGGTCTACAGGTGGTTGAGGTGGACCTGCTGGATCGATGTTGAGGTGGAGGAGGGTTGGTTGGTGTAGCAGATGTAGGGGTGGAATTGTTCAAAGATGTCCTTCTTTGTTGTAGTATACAGGTAGTGGAACTGGTTGAAGAGGTCCTGCTGGGCCGACGTTGGGTTGGAGGACGGTGGGGTGGTGTAGCAGCTGGTGTAGCAGGGGTTCTAGAGGTGGGGGTGATAGTTGAAGCGGCATTGCCGGGTCCAGGTTGGGGCGGAGGTAGTAAAGGTGGTGGTTTATTTGCGTCGTTGTTGGGAAGGTTTCTCCACTGGCCATTGGCACGTGGATGGTATGTATTCATCCCCGATCTAAAAGAAATAAGGTAGAAGAAATCATCAGGAAACAAACCGTATCAGGATGTAGAACATAATACTGGACTTTTATTTTATAAACCTGGAATGGTCCAACCCTAATCCAGATGTTTCATATGCCGAATATAGCAATAACGGATTTTACCTCTGGTTCAACGTCTTGATTTCCTCGTCTTTCCGAAGCACTTCCTGTCGCGCGGTTTTCAGGAGTGCCGAGATGTTCTTCTTGAGACGCATGTTCTCAGTGCTCAAACCTGTGTTCTGGAAAGCAGACGACACACCGTTTTAGTCTATTAGCTTGTGAACTTTCATCAATGGTGGTCCCCATTAGCAAAAGTCAACTCAGTAATCATAGTAGAAGACATTAAAATGTGGCCAACCTGCGTCTCGGTTTGCGCCAGCCTCTTACGCAGCTCCTCGATCTGGCTCTGAGCCGCAAGGAATCTGGCCTTCAACTGAAAAACAAAACAATGTTTGTTATTTTTCAGGAGGATCTTGAGCACAGGCATGAAAAGCACACAAGCAAGCATTTCCCGATGGCATTAGGTCTTACGGTGCCATGTTTCTATCTACGAATAACTTGACTGGAACAACTTATTATGAAATTATTACAAAAGATATCCTTTACACCCACTCTTTCTTCTGCATTACTACTTTGTCAGAGTTGCAATAGGAAGGGTTACCTCTTCATAGGACGAGTCCTTACTTCTGACTTCCTCCGTCAGGATTTCTTCGTAAAGGTCCATGGAGTCCTTGACCCGAGGAGAGAACAGCGTGGAAGGGGTCTCTGCAAACGACAACAAAATGTAAGAACAACCATCGGATGTTTACAAGCGATGTTTAAACTCAGTAAGAGATATTAGACAACCCATCTTACAAACATCTAACATAAAAATGATTCATTCAGGTGTCAGAGCAGCAGAATTACAGGACAGTAAAATAATTAAAGAGATTCTGTTCCATGCTTTACAAGTTACATCTTACAGTTGGATATGGGCGCTGTATTGCTCTATAGCAGAGCTGTATTGGATAGATGTGTATTGATCAGTACCTGGGGCGTGGCTGGGAGTGTCCCCGAGACCAGAGTAGATGTCCACCGAGTCTTCATCACCACAGTTCATCGGCAAGACTGAGGACAGGAGTTGCGTCACGTTAGCTTAGTTAGCTGCAACGTTGTCGTAACACGCGACATTAACAACATTTAAAAAAGTACAACAAAACTCAGAGGATTGGCCCCTCATATACAGTTGGTAAATGTTAAACACTGAATACTAAACGAAACCAAATCACCTTCAGATGGATGTCAACTACATTGTATTATAATGAAAGCTCAAATTACTGCCAGAAGGTTGTCATTTAAAAAAAAAGGATGTCTTTGGGATAGAAATTGATATTTCATTAAATAAATCTAACGTTTTATGTTTTATACTTACAGCCGTGAGCATCGCTGCCACCGTAGTCGTCTTCAAACAGCAGATCCATTCTTCCACACCTGGCTTGGACTCACTCGCCTCACAGCAGGCACCTGACAATAGCTATAAATCACAACAACATCACATCATGGGTGTGGTTTTCAAAAGACACATCTACTGTAGAGCGACATGGCATGTGAAGATCTGCCAACAAATAACAACACAGGCTGAACCTGAACGACTTTCCTTGGCCAGCGGTGATATTCTCCATTCTCCGTATTTTAGATCGCTTGGCGGGTTAGTGGGATTATTAATATTTCCTTAATAGGCTAATATTTATAGCAGGGCACCAAAATGAGCAAAATAGACAAGCGGACAAGTTGTCTTCACTCACAAACCAAACCAATGGTAGCCTATGGAGGGGGGGGGCCCTGGTTTAGTGTCACACAGGTGGAGAGATGCTCAGCTCCCACCATCAGTAGTGATCAGTAAAGGACCACCATGGCTTGGTTTGGCTCACCAACCCCCCCCCCCCCCCCCCCCCAACAATGGCGAGATGGGACCAGACAACAGACAAAGAGGAGACACACACACACACACACACACACACACACACACACACACACACACACACACACACAGCTGGGGTCGACATCTTTATTTAACCATTGTTGGTCAACGAAGGGGGTTTGGAAAAACCATCGTTGCTGTTTACTGTGTTTGGAGAAGTGCTGGACCCCCCTGAAGAGGATCCGAACCAGGATCCGGTTCTCGGGACCCCCCCCCCCCCCCCCCACCACCCCACTTGTTATCATCATCAACACGTCATACATAACGCCTTAAGTCTGCATTAGGTGGTCCACATAGAGATGCATGCTTACCACTGCGTCCTGGTCCTGGTCCTGGTCCAGGGGTCTGGGTCCTGGTCCTGGGGTGTGTGTGTGTGTGTGTGTGTGTGTGTGTTCACGGCGCGGCTGGGCTCGCGCCAACGCTTCATTGTACAGGAAGGAGAAGTGATGACATTTTCCCGCGGTCGGAGGCAAGAGCCGCTCGGCGCAAACACAGCAAAGTCCTTATATCCGCCTCCCGTCCGCGGATACAAACCACAAATATATCCGGACAAAATGCAGAAAAAAAATTATAATAATAACAACAACGTCCGGGTCCGGGGAGCGCGAGAGCGAGGACGGCTTTCTCTCCGAGAGCGGCGGCGGCGGCTGTGGCGGTTGGAGTCTGTGTCTGCGCGTCGCATGCGCGTGACGTCACGCCGAGGCGACGAGGAGGAGCGCGAGCGCGACCCGGAAGGGATTCCTGCGCGACTCACATGTGGACGGGATTTTAACACTAACTGACTGACTGACGGCGGCGGCGGCGGTGGGGGGGGAAAGAAACGTGCTTATGTGTTGTGGTGCGTCCTGAGAGAGACGTGCGAGACGGACGGACTGACTGACTGACGAGACGAGACGTGCGAGACGGACGTGTTTGTTTATTGTCGTTTATTCAGCCGTTCATGGACGTTCACCCCCACGAGAGAGACAGATGATACGATGGAGACTCTGGAACTGAGCCTGGCGTCGCTGGGTATCATATCCCGGCACGTCGACAAAAGTCACAACGAGCTGAGTCAGTATCTGGCGAAACAGGTGAGATATATATATAACGGTCTCGGTCTCCCCCCCCCCCCCAGGTAAGGTGAGGGTGAGGGTCCCTCGGTGCGTGGCGGCGCGCGTGCTGTTCGCACACCGGAGGGGATGCAGGCGCATCATCATCATCATCATCATCATCATCATCATCCCACCGTGCAACCCCCCCCCCCCCCTCTTAAAATATTCACACACATTTTGTGTAAATGTCTAATATAACGGGGGGGGGGAAAAAGACATCTGGGATGATGGTGTGTGTGTGTGTGTGTGCTGATCACGTGTTACACGTGTGTGTGTGTGTGTGTGTGCTGATTATCAGACATCACTTTGATTCACCGACTGCATCTCTGCGTAAATCAGTGTTTCAATTAAGACCCGTCCTCCCTTGGTGGTTAATTGACGTGCACGTGATCTGCCCCGTCTCCAGGTATGGAGCCAGCAGGACAGGCAGTGCATCCTGGGATGTTTGGCCCAGCTGCTGCTGGAGAAGGACTACACCTTGCTGGTGGCCCGGCACCTCCGGCCCCTGGTCCTGGACCTGCTGGAGAGGAACGCCGAGAGGGTGAAGGCGGGCGGCCGCATCAACCATGACCTCCACGAGCGTCTGTGTGTGGCCCTCAGCAAGCTGCTGGGCATCCACCCCGACGTCCAGGCGTAAGTAGACCCCCCGCCCCCCCAGACCCCCCCCAGTCCAGGCCGGTCCGGGCCGTCCTCCTCCTGGGGTGTCAGAGGTTCACAATGGGCCTGGGCAATATATCGATATTATATCATTATCCGTAATATGTCATGATATGAGAATAGACATCGTCTAAATTTTTGGATATGGTAATATTGTGATTATAGTAAAGTGATGGGGGGAAAAAAAGAGAAAATACTCTGTAAACTTTTAATTTGTCAGGTATTTAATTAACACAGGAGTGTACAAAAATAGGCTTTTATATGGACTATTTATTTATTGAATTACCAGAAAACATGTGATATATATCGTTATTGAGATAATAAATTACATATATCGATTTCGGGTCCCATACGATATGTATTCTGTAAATATTGTGATTCCGTAAATATTGCAATACGATTTTTTATTTTGTGCAGTTTATCGTATCGGTGTGTCCATCATTGTTTTGTTTTTTTTATGAATGTGACACACAAAAAAAAAAAAACACACAATTTTACCGATCCCTAAAGGGTACATGGCTAAACTAAACTACGCCCGTCCTCCGTGTCTCCGCCAGGTTCGCGGCGAGGTACTTCAGCGGCGCTCCGCCCGTCTTCCAGCGGCTGTTCTTCAACAGCGAGGAGTCGTCGGCCGTGCAGTACGGCCCGCGCCGCATGAAGCTGCGGGACCTCATGGCCGCCACGCTGCGCTTCCTGCACAGCGACGGCGCCAAGTTCCGCGTCCTCTGGGACTGGAGCCCCTGCGTCTCCCAGCTGCTCACCAGCGACGTCATGGTCCGAGGGTGGGTGTCCCCGTCCGTCTCTCAGACCGGTCTAGATCTGATGCTACAGTATGTAAGGGATAATGTACAGCCAGCCGGTCATTATTTTGCAAAACAAACCCAGACAGGGTGATGCCTGAAGGCATTTATTTCGCAATAATGACCGGCTCACTGTACTTACAGACAATATGTGAGAGTGTACAGACAAGTTTAAGAGTGAGCAGGTAAAATAAAAGTACTAGTATATATTAAATGGAGCAAAATAAGGTTGAAATTAAATTAAAGAAGCACTATGCAACTCGTTTATCAAAAATAACCTTAACCATGCAGGTTGAGAGTCGTTCTGATCGTTCTACAACACTTTCTGGGTTGTTTGGTGGGTGTTTCATCTCCCCCTGTTGGGTCCCCGCGGAAAAACAGAACATGCAACTTCATGTGGCCGTCCCGGCCACTTACGGATGTGACGCAGCGGAAGTATCCAATCGCGCCTCGAAAATGTAGTCAGATTGTAGTTTCACTGCTTTACGGTAGACCTGGGCGGGGGTGCCAAACATGGGTCCGGCTGAATATAAATGGTCAGTTGCAAGGCAATTCTGGATCAATCGACAAATCCACTATGGATCCATCAAGACCCAAGAGGGGAAGGTCGGAGGAATCGAAGAATAAGAGAAAGGATTATGATAAACAAAGAAACCAGACACGAGTGAACATAGGGCGAGCTTATGCGGAATGGCGTCAACTGAGAGACTCGGAAGAATGCAAAACGGACGCCGACTTGGCTGTCTTGCTGCTGAAATTGTAAGTAGCCTACCCTTGGGTGAACTTCGTTTTTGTAATGTGGTTTGAGAGTCTGTTGAACAATGTGTTTTGCTCGACCGTTTTATTGTGAGCCCTGTATGTGTTTAGCTTGGTTGCTTCATGGCTAGCTTGCTAGCTAGTGAAGGTTTTTCCTAGCAGTGACTTGCTACCACACATGTTTGTTTGCGGTCCGAATCCAGGTTCTCGTTGTGTATTACTATTTATTTATCGGGGTGGGGGGCGTTGTCAATGAGTTTTTACGACAGTGTTGTAGGCCTATTCCGAAGCTGCAGGGGGAGCTCTATAGTGAGAAATGCGAGCCCAATTCCGGCGAAAACCCAGAAACAGCGGAGGAATAACCGAGTTGCATAGCGCACCTTTAAATCACGATACACGTTTTCATTAAAAAACAGTTTTGAATGTACAGTGCGTAACTCCACCCCTTTCCTTTCCTTTTTTTTGGTGTACATTGTGTGTACATTGTGTGTACATTGTGTGTATATCGTGTGTATATCGTGTGCACATTGTGTGTACATTGTGTGTATATTGTGTGTATATCGTGTGTACATTGTGTGTTTATTGTGTGTATATTGTGTACTCCAGGTCCACAGCCCACTGCCTGGCTCTGGTCTCTCGTATGACGGACAACCAGAAAACCATCTTCCTGAGGAAGGTGCTCTCCAACGACGAGATCATGCACATGAAAATAAAGTATGTGGTGCTTTTACTTTGGAGGAACATTTTCAGGAAAGCGAGTATCACATTTGTTTGTTTGTGGTCATTTGCTTCAGACCGCAGAGCTTAATGGACTAAACAGAAGCTCAACATGCTTTGGCAATAGGACGACAAGCGTTTGCTTGTCAGCATTCAAGTCGGTTTTAAAGGGCCGCTGCTATTTTACCAGCAGGTACACTCCGCAACCGGACACAAAATGTATCCCTGTGTGACATCACAACTAAGCCAACTTCAAATGACACCTGGTGCTAGAATAGGGGCTTTTTGAAGTGTGAGCTCAACACATCCACACACACCTCGACGTCAAAGTGTCTCAAAGGTGTCCCCTTTGACGCCACAACAAAGGGACACCTTCGAGGCGCTTTGACGTCACAAAAACGTCAGACTCAAACAAACGCAACTTGAGTTTGGAGCAGAGTAGGACCCTCACAAACTGGTTGGTAGAGACCGGCAAAAACATAGGAATTCACACCTTTAAACTTATTTTTGTACCGTGACTAAATGAAACTTTAAACCTTTTTTAAACATGTTTTAAAACATTTTTTTAAAACGTTTTTTTAATTGTTTTTAAACCTGTTTCTGTATTCAGGGCTTTGGAGGAGACACAGCAGCTGGAGGTGGAGAAAGCGCTGGTCTTAGCCAATCAGGGCTCAGCGATGTGGCGGCAAGAGAAGGCCAACAAGTACACCAGGGGTCAGGTGGTGTCAGAGGACCTATCACAGAACGTCGTGGCCGTCTGCGGCGTGGTGCTGCCCCGGACCTCACCCAGACAGACGGACCAGGTACTGTAAATACAGACAGACCTGGTATACAGACAGACAGACAGACAGGCAGGCAGAAGGATGAGGTATATACAGACAGACACAAGGACCAGGTATAGACAGACAGGTAGACCCAGATTTGAGCTTGTCTGCCATCAGACTTGAGATTAATTAATCTCAAGTCTGATGTGTGAGACTAACACACAGCTGGTTCAGGTTCTGGTTCTGGTCCTGCAGGTGAACCCCAAGGAGCTGGTGCTGGTGGACTCGACGTGCCGTAACCTGAGGAGGCTGGCGCTGGCCGTGGCGTCCCAGAAGGCCGTTCTGCTGGAGGGACCCATCGGCTGCGGGAAGACGGCGCTGGTGGAGTTCATGGCGGCGGTCACCGGACACACGACGGCCTCGGAGATCCTCAAGGTCCAACTGGGAGACCAGACCGACAGCAAGGTAACGCACCTCCACTCCTTTTGGGACTGATTCTCCAAACGGATTGAACAATTTTCCAAATGGTATTAGTATTTTTATTTTAAAATTGACAAACATCTTTAGCTAGTGAATGTCATCTAATGATGATGTCATCATCTTAAATGATTTGAATATCAATGAATTGAACCTCTGTCTTTGACGTATAGAATATGTTTTGCCCCCACTGTATAAGCTTTATGTATCTGTAGAAAATATAAATATAAATCATATTTAGCGCTCTGCTAGTGCTATGTTCCTATGTGAGTGCTCTGATTAATAAATGCATTCTTTTATTTTGAAACAGCTTTATGTTATTTAGCCTTTCTGAAGGTTTTGCACATTTAAATCGGCTGCAGTCAAATAACCAAGCTACTAGACTACACTGAAAACCATGCTGTCCTGCTGTGCTCACCGAGGTGTGTGTGTGTGTGTGTGTGTGTGCGTGTGTGTGTGTGTGCACCAGATGTTGCTGGGTATGTACCGCTGTACGGACATCCCTGGGAAGTTTGTGTGGCAGCCGGGGACGCTGACCCAGGCCGTGTCCCGGGGACAGTGGATCCTCCTGGAGGACATCGACCACGCACCCCTGGACGTGGTCAGCATATTAATATATATATATATGGGCAATAATTAAACATTACCATTTGTCATTAAATGGTATTTTATCATCATGAAATGAAGATATTGACTCATCATGATACCCAGTTTTATAGTCTAAATGAATTCTAAATGAATATACCAATATAAGGCTGTATGATTTTAAGGAATGAACTATTACGTCTTAGTTTTTAAATGTTTTAACTGTGTTTTAGATATCTGTGCTGTTGCCTTTGATGGAGAACAAGAAGTTGACCATCCCCGGGAGAGAGGACTGCATCGACGTGGCTCCCGGCTTCCAGTTCTTTGCAACCAGAAGGTCAGTAGATATGATCTACAGTATGAACTCTTGGTAAACATTCATATTTCTATTGTGTTGGATGTTTTAGGGTTCAGGGTTCAGGGTTCAACTTTAATATTTCCGGCCAGTGTGTCTGAAACATGCTGACGTGTAACCGGCCCGCGCCATCGGGGACCCCTCATGTTTATTTTCTTTCCAGCGATGAATTTTATAGTGTTGTTTTTGTAAATGTTTCTTATAAATCACTACATATTACATCAATACATTACAGGACCTTTCAAACCCTTTCAATTATTCTGTGTTTTTGTCCAAAACACACCATCACATATCTACTGTAAAGCTTATAAGTCAGCAATTTCCCGGGCCCTCGTATGCATATTAAGTAGGGTCCAAAATTAGCTTTTGGAGAATAAGAATTTTGTCTTTTTAGCTGCCGGAGTGGAAAAATCTACCAGCCAAGCAATTATTTTAATATGTAACCCTGTGTTTCTAACCTGCCAAATGGTCAAATCCATCAGCCATTGGCTGGTGGCAGATGTTCATTTTGGAACTTGATATCAGGTGACCCAGAGGGGTGTCCCTACCCCCAGGTTTAAGGACCATGGTCTAGTCTAAGTGTTGCTGGTTCTGTTGGGTGTATTGCAGGATGTACTACAGCGGCGGCAGCTGGTACCGACCCCAGGCCAGCCACGCAGCCCTGCTGGACAAGTACTGGACCAAGGTGCCCATGGGCAACATGACCCGTGAGGAGCTGAAGAAAGTGAGTCCACCGGACGCTCTCCATAGGTCCTCACATGTACAGCAACGTCCCCATAAGACTGAAATTAAAGTGGCAACCTTGAAGATCTTCATATAAACAAATGTCTGTTAAGTCACTATCTAATTGCCGAATAAGCATTTCTAGTAAACCAACTGAGAGACGTCACACAGGCGACACTCTTTTTATCTCTGGGAAGTGAGGTCCAAAAACACACCTGCAATTACCGCTTATCGCCACAGGTGTCGCCAAAGAGATCCAAAACCGAAATCTTTGAGATTGCCACTTTAACAGTGCTTCCCTATCCACCTGTAGGTGCTGACCACCAGGTACACCAGTCTGACTGTGGTGGCGGACCGCCTGCTGGACATCTACTGCCAGCTGACCGGGGAGAGACACGCAGACCCGGAGCCGGCCCGGCCCGGCAGCCCCAGCCCCATGGAGGGCCCCGACGCCCCCCCGCAGCCCAGGACCGAGGACAAGACCTCGGCGCTGGAGGGGCGAGCCCTGTCGCTACGGTAACCTCCACGGAGATGTTTGTTTGTTTGTTTGTTTTCTTTCAACCCAACGCTCGTTAGACGCCACGCTGTCAAGGGAGCCGCTAGAACTTCACGGTACCGGACTGCGTTGTTATTTTCGTTTATTATAGATCTGCTGTCCGTTCAGCACCTCTCACCCTCCCTAGCCGGCCCTGGAAGGGAGGAGGGGTCTCTCCTCTGGGTTCCTCCTCAAGGTTTCTCCCCTCTGAGGTTTGGGGAGTTTCTCCTCCTCTTAAGTCCTTCAGGGGGGCTGAGGGATAGGAGGTGTTATATAATGTGGCGCCTGGGAAGCCCTTCGAGACCGGAGCTGTGGTTAACCCAAGTGTCGTGTCACTTCCTGCCGTGATCCATAAAGCCTTTAGACGGGGCGGTTTGCGGTGGTCAGTTGAGGTAACAACCGACGGATCAATAGGTCTGGTTTTGTTTTGTTTTTCCACATTGTGCGATCAGCATCCATCGTGTATACTTTGCTTCCCCCCCCCCCCCCCCCCCGGATCAATGTCATTAACAATGTAGGCCACCAGCGTGTGTGGCCTTGGCTCAAACATGTCACCGAGTTTGTTGGAGCGCTCGGCTGTGATTGCGCTTCGGCTATCGTGTGTGAAATGGGGGCCGCGGCCCCCGGTGAAGCCGGTCACTGAGACGATGGAAAAGTTAATTATTTACATAGTCACACAGTGTTGTCCTTTGTTAGTGGCCGCAAGTCATGCGAAGTCGCTTACAATTAAAGGCTGAGAACAAACAAGCCATTAGCCGCTATGCATTAAAGTGCAAGACGAGGTTTCCAAACTATGCCAACCCCGGCTGATATAAATGGATCAATAAAGTTCACAATTTGACATTAGGAAGAGCATAAGCAAGCTAGCTCTATATCTTCTGTAAATATTTAAATCTCACTTAAATATAGCAGGAATAATATTTATTTAATGAGGAAAAAAACAGGCAGTAAACGTGAGTGGAGGGGAGATGGTTAATGGCTGTTTTGTTGTTTTTAAGAGTCATTTTTAAGTGTGTTTTCGCCGCTCCTCAGGGACCTCCTGAAGTGGTGCGAGAGGATCAGCAGCAACTTTGACAGCTCCTCCTCAGCGACGGCTCAGCGCGTCTTCCAGGAGGTAAGCTAACGCGCGCCGCTTAGCAAATAGCAGACACGTTATTAACCTGCTGCTACCATTCGCTAGGATGTCATTTTTTTTAAAGATAATCAAATTTTAGCAAATGTCTTTTATTTAAGCAAAGATGTATGCTAGCCACTTAGCAATTAGCTTCCTAGCATTACTTAGGATGTGGTAGGAGGGTTACATCGCCATTTAGCCTCTTGTTACCATTAGCTAGGATATCATATGTATTGACATGTGAACAACATATAAACAAGTTATTGTTATTTGTTTTTAACTGTTATGGTTTTCCCGCTCTTTCCAGGCTCTCGACTGCTTCACGGCGATGCTGTCTCGCTCAGACACTCGGCTAAAGATGGCCGAAGTTATTGGAAGCAAACTCAACATTTCCAAAGAAAAGGTATTTCCATTCTGTTGGACCGGATAGTTGGTGTACATCATTGACTCTGTGTGTCAAATGTTGTTGTTTTTTTTCCCCATCTCAAGACAGCCGACCTGAAGGTCATGAACATGACCTCTTCATGTTTCCATGTGTAGGGACTGTACATCAGAATGCATCATGGGATTTTTTTGTTGGCGATACCGAGAGAGAGTTGTAGTCCTGTAAAATCCTAAATCAACGTAAATATACCGTAACCTAGGTTACTGAAAACTTTGTTCTGCCGCGTCTCGCATGAGAAACGCTGCGGCGGTTAAAACACAACAACGTCTCCATCCCATAATGACAAATCATTTCACCGTTAATAACTAAATAATGGCCAAAAAAAACACAATAACTCACATTACAATGCTCCTATGCTTCCAAAATGGAGGCGGTCATTGTGATGTGACGTCGCAATGTAAAAGTCTTGCCTTCACCTCTCGGACTGTCAATATCTTACATCCATGATGAGTGTATGTAATGGTCTGTGGGGGGGGGGGGGGGGGGGGGGGGGGGGGGGGGGGGTTATGTGTTGCGTGTTGTCTTGACGTGTGTTCACTGTTGTGCTGTGATTGTTTGTCGTTTGTTCTGTCCTGATGAGCACACTGAGGCAAATCCCTAACGCAACAACAGCTAAGCTGTAAAGTATTGAATCTTGAATCTTCCATGTGTTCATGTGTTCATCTCCTCCTCCTCCTCCTCCTCCTCCTCCTCCTCCTCCTCCTCCATGTGTTCCCCTCCTCCTCCATGTGTTCACCAGGCGCAGCACTTCATCCAGATGTACCAGCCGGGGATTTCCCCCGAGGAGCTGGAGGTGACGGTGGGCCGGGTCACGCTGGGACGCAAGCAGAGCCCTCTGGTCCAGATATGTGTGTAAGTAGGCCAGCCGCCCCCACACCCCCCCCCCCCCACACACACACACACACACACCCCAACCAACACTAAACCAGCCAAGCCGGACCCCCTGCTGCTCTATTGAACTAACAATCGACTGGGATCCCAAATCATACACAGCAGTGTGTGTGGATATAATATACGCTTTTATCCAAAGCGTCTAACAATACTGTGAGTGCATTCATTTTTAGCGTGGGGGCTCCCAGTGGGAATCGAACCCCTAGCAGCGTGTGTGTGCGTGTGTGTGCGTGTGTGTGTGTGTGTGTGTGTGTGTGTGTGTGTGTGTGTGTGTGTGTGTGTGTGTGTGTGTGTGTGTGTGTGTGTGTGTGTGTGTGTGTGTGTGTGTGTGTGTGTGTGTGTGTGTGTGTGTGAGAGAGAGAGAGAGAGAGAGAGAGAGAGAGGAGAGAGAGAGAGAGAGAGAGAGAGAGAGAGAGAGAGAGAGGAGAGAGAGAGAGAGAGAGAGAGAGAGGAGAGAGAGAGAGAGAGAGAGAGAGAGAGAGAGAGAGACTAGATTTAGCTAAAAAAAAGAAAAGCTGAACTGTATGTGTATGATGTGTAAAATGTTATGGGTTTACAACAAGTAATCTAAAAGCGAAATGCTCACATCATATAAAAATATCTCAATGCAGAAAAGTCAACGTCTCTGATTGGGAACTGATTGATCAGGGTGCCACTATTTTGTATATTTTGTCTATTTCATCCATAACTATCGGTGTGTTTCGGTGAGCAGGGAGAGCCAGACGTTCGCGGCCACGCGGCCCTCGGCGGTCCTCCTGGAGCAGCTGGCGGTGTGCGTGAACCAGGGAGAGCCGGTGCTGCTGGTCGGTGAGACGGGCACCGGCAAGACGTCCACGGTCCAGTACCTGGCCGGCATCACAGGTGAGCTGCCCCCCCCCCCCCCCCCCCCCCCCCCCCCCCCCCCCCCCCCCCCCCCCCCCCCCCCCCCTTCATCCTTCATCGACTAGTTGGATTCAAACTGAGGACATGGCGGATTGTGTTGAATATGTCGACTTGAATATGTGTTTGTACGTTTGGTCTGTCCAGGACACAAACTGCGGGTGGTGAACATGAACCAGCAGAGCGACACCGCCGATCTGCTGGGAGGGTGAGTGGCGGCAAAAATAACAACAAATTCAACCAATACTAATATTTCACATTGCGCATTTGGTTTTGTAGGCGTATTAAAAAAAGGTGAATCGCAATCTTTACAAGGAGGTGGAGGTACTTCTAGTCCAGGAGGACCCACCGAATATTCAAAACACAGTACAATAAGCGATCCGTTCTCATTCTCCGTGTCAAAAAAGTTACTTTATTTTATGGTCATCCATAAAATAAAGGGGCAAAATGACCGAGCCCCCGCTAATGGCTGACCCCGGTCCCGACCCACAATTTCGGGAGTCCATTTTCCAGGTCGGGAGTCACTAACCTCGACGTGAACTGAATGGCGAACGCTCCTCCTCTGCCGTGTTCAGGTACAAGCCGGTGGACCACAAGCTGATCCTGCTGCCCCTGCGGGAGGCCTTCGAGGACCTGTTCTCCCAGACCTACTCCCGCAAGCAGAACCTCACCTTCCTGGGCCACGTCCAGACCTGCTTCAGGGGCAAGCGCTGGCACGACCTCCTCAAGCTCATGGACCACGTGTGCAAGTCGGCGCTCACCAAGGAGCTGCAGGAGAAGTCCAACGGTGAGGGACTCATCGCTGCTCATCGCTCGGTGTCAGGGTTCAAAATTAACTTTTTTAATTTTGTCTTTTTTACCTGCCAGAGTGGAAACATCTGCTGGCCAAGCACTTGTTTTAATATGTAACCCGTTTTTTTTTTTTTTTACCTGCTAAATGGTTAAATCTATCCGCCATTGTCTGGTGGCAGCAGGTGTTAATGTTGTTGACACTGATTGGTGCATTTGGAGTCAATAATAGTTTATATTCATTCCTATATTAGCTACTCTGCACTCTGTCCAGTTGTTACGTCTTTGTTTTGTACTTTTATACTTTTAATACTATCACTTGAATGTTCATGTATGAATAAAGTACAGCGGACGTAAGTAAATACAGTACAAATTACACAAAGCAAACAAACAGAAAAAAAAAGAAGCAAAAAGCAAAGAAAAGAACAGTTTATCGTAGGGCAGTTGAAGTTACTTCTTTGTTTAGACTTAGGACCGCTAGGACTCGTGTATTTATGTATACTTATACGTGTATACACGTATTGTCCAAGTACTTTGTGTGTATGTGTGTACTTATGCGTGTATAACCGTATGTCCCGGTACTTTGTGTGTGTATGTGTGTACTTATACGTGTATAACCATATGTCCCGGTGCTTTGTGTGTATGTGTGTACTTATACATGTATAACCATATGTCCCGGTACTTTGTGTGTATGTGTGTACTTATGTGTGTGTGCCTGTGTGTCCCAGCTGCTTTGCTCCAGGAGCAGTGGGAGCTGCTGGCGGTGAAGCTGAGCCAGACCCAGCAGCAGATCAGGGCCTGCGAGACCTCCATGGTCTTCGCCTTTGTCGAGGTAACCATGGAGACGACGTAGCATCTGCAGACAGATGCAGAAATAATGACCGGGTCGCTGTACATTATCCCGCTTTTACACGGCTACTTGCCAAAGAAATTAATCACTTCTTTTCATCAATAATTACTTTTACACGGCTACTTACCAAAGAAATCAATAATTTGCCACAGAGTAATGCATTAAAGATGACCGGTTCAAATAGTGACCGGTTCGCTGTACATTATCCTGCTTTTACACGGCTACTTGCCAAACAAATCAATAATTTGACACAAAATATAACAAAAGACCTCATACTCGGTACTTAGTACTTTGGACACGGAAATTCAAAAACATTAGTTTGATCGTAACACATCTCTGTGTCTTTAGGGGACTCTGGCCCAGGCGGTGAAGAAGGGCGAGTGGATCCTTCTGGATGAGATCAACCTGGCGGCTCCAGAAACCCTGGAGTGTCTGAGTGGGCTTCTGGAAGGTACCGCCGGGTCGCTGGTTCTGCTGGACCGCGGAGACACGGGTAAGAGTTTAATTGAGTATACTGAAACTTTTATTCTTTTAATTCATACATTAAATTCGTACATTTCTTGGTATGTGAAACTGCTTGTTAAAGTGTGTCTTTCTATGGTATCTGCAGAGCCGCTGGTGCGACACCCTGACTTCCGACTGTTTGCCTGCATGAACCCTGCCACCGACGTGGGGAAGAGGAACCTTCCCCTGGGCATCAGGAACAGGTGAGAAGGGAATATTGTATGTTATTAAAATGTTTTATGATAATAGGAATAATCTTTGATAGAAGTTTGAGATGCTTGTCATAGGAAGGAGCAGGTGGGATGAGGATACCTAGAGGTATCGAACCCTGCTTCCTTACACACTGCTTCCTAACTTGACGATATCCCAGGAAAAGGTGAACATGATGGATGTTTGAACTTGCGGCCCGTTTCCATGGCAGGTTTACTGAACTCTACCTGGAGGAGCTGGAGAACGAGGGAGACCTTCGGATCCTGGTGTGCGACTACCTGAAGGGACTGAATCCGCACCGCAACATCATCCACGGCATCATAAGGTCAGGACCTGAACGCTGCTTTAGTGGACCCCATCACCATCATCACCATCATCATCACCACCATAATTATCATCTTGACTCTGTTGTCAGCACATTTAGAAGTTTCAATTTCCGACATGTGTTTGTATGTTGCTGAAACATCTTGAGATCTCGTTCTGATTTCCCCCCAGATCTCGTTCTGACATCATTTTGAAATGCTTTGCGGGTTTTTTCCTCTTGCTGCTTTAGCACATTTAAAAGTTTGCAAAGTTGCACCTGCCTCCAGATCTCTAATAAATGATGGGGTTAATTTGCTCTAATCTCCTTCTGGTCTCCACTTGGGTCGCGGCTCTCCTGAAGGTCCTTCTAGCTCACGCTTGACCTCACCTGTGTGTCTTCTGTGTTCACCTGCAGCTTCTACCTGGCGATACGGAAGGAGGCCAGCAGCCGCCTGGCGGACGGGACGGGCCACCGGCCCCACTACAGCCTCAGGACCCTCTGCAGGGCCCTCAAATACGTGGCCCTCAACCCCTGCCACAACATGCAGCGCTCCCTGTACGAGGTAGGCGGTCCGCCCCCACACAGTCACAGCCTCTGTCATCATCATCCATCATCATCATCATCCAACACGGTGCCTTCATCTATGTGTGGCGGTCTCACCAGATTGGGTCTAAAGTGGTCTGCTGCACCGTTTGTGTGCGTTATGTTATGTTTACTTTCTCCTCGTACTCGTCCAGTAGGTGAGTTCCTGACGGTTATGTCTTTACTGCAGATGTTGATGAGCTGAGTTTGTTTTTGCTTTTAGGAGCCGAAAGAAATATTGAGATTGAATGCAGTACCGCTGCAATGGTCGGTTTACTAGCAACCATATAATGAGGAATGAAAAAATAGGAATGGAAAAACTGGCCGTCCTGTGTATTTATTCTTTTACCTTCATATGCTTTTTTTATTTTCAAAAGAAACACATTTTATTGATTGTCCTTCAAATGTCTTTTTAAAAACGGCCTCCTTGTTCGAAGGGTGCTGCAGAAATAGCCTGGCCTTGCCTCCATTAATGGTGTGAGTGTTTTGTCCCCGCAGGGCTTCTGTCTGAGCTTCCTGACCCAGCTGGGCCGCAGCTCCCACCCCCAGGTCCAGAAGCTGGTGACTCAGTACATCCTGTGTGGGAACACCAAGTGTCTCAGACAGGTGAGAGTGCGCACGCACACACACACACACACACACACACATACACTTTATTTTTTGTTATTAAAAGTCTTATTGGCCATTTTCACCATAATACAAAATGCACATTAAACAAAGGAAATTCAAAAGACAACACTGCATAACAAACCCCAACAAGGGTGATGCCCCCAAACCTGCAACAGCATGCAAAAGATTATTTCTTTTCTTCCTTATACATTATTTATAAAAGCCTTCTCAAGTGGAAAAATGAGCATGGGTTTTACCTCAGGCCACACAAAGCAAGAATGGCAGACGGCTGAGAGGAGAAGGAAAGGAAGGGTTGTAACACGTCTTAATTGCTACAGCGAATGTAATCAGTTGCTATTTTTAGTTGCGCAACATTACATACAAAACATAATCACCATGGAGACTGCTTTCAGTAAGCTTTGATTTCCCACAATGCATTGCAACATTTATTGTGTCAAAATGCATCTGCCTTTTGTTTGTGTGTGGGTGTCATGTAAATGTGTTCATATATATCAAGTTATACAATATTTTTTTTTGATTGCTCACATTTTTTTGGAGACAGCTCAACCAGTCTGAGTCAACAGGAAACAGGAAGTAGTTGGTGCTCATGTTTGTGCCGTGTGTCCCGCAGCCCATCCCGGAGCCAACGGGCCGGACCTGCGTCCCCCTGGAGGGGTACTGGGTGTCCCAGGGAGAGCTGGAGCCCGCCCTGGACCCCACCTACATCCTCACCGACTCCGTCAAACTCAACCTGCGAGACCTCGTCAGAGTGGTGTCTGCTGGGTAAGGAGAGCCATCTCCCCCTAAGCCCCCCCCCCCCCGCCCTTTTGGCTCACTTTCCCACCAAACTGTCATGCAAGCAAGGTGTTGCGTTGTCTTGTTTTGAGCTACCACACGGAAAGTCCTCCAGCCGTGGTTGTGTGGTCATTAAACTTTTAAATTAACTTGAATAATGCATTATGAGGACCGCTGCTCCTGTCTGGCTGCTGTATATTAGTGTGGTTTCAGTGTATGTGTGTGTTTGTGTGTGTGAGTGAGAGGCAGGCAACAAAAACACCGTCTACACAATTAATTATTATGAATTAGCATTGCATTTAGTATAAATGGATGAATATTCATTCTGAACTGGATGGATGGATGAATATTCAGACTCTCATTGTCTAGCAATGAACTCAAAGTGCTTAAGTACGTCTAGTACATCTCCAGAGTATAAAGGACTAGGGTGTGTGTGTGTGTGTGTGTGTCCTCCAGGAGCCACCCAGTGCTGATCCAGGGCGAGACGTCGGTGGGGAAGACCAGCCTGATCCGCTGGCTGGCGCTGGCCACCGGGAACCAGTGTGTGCGCATCAACAACCACGAACACACGGACATCCAGGAGTACATCGGCTGCTACTCCTCCGACGACCGCGGGAAGCTGCTCTTCAAGGAGGGTACGACTCCTGACCCCTGACCCCTGTTTGTGTTTCGGTCATTGTTTCCTGAGGGATGTAGGGATCATGTCACTAAGTTAGTTTTAATATTTGTGTTTCCAGGGGGATGTAGGGATCATGTCCACTAAGTTAGTTTTTATATTTGTGTTTCCAGGGAGGGATCATGTCACTAAGTTAGTTTTAATATTTGTGTTTCCTGAGGGATGTAGGGATCATGTCCACTAAGTTAGTTTTTATATTTGTGTTTCCTGAGGGATGTAGGGATCATGTCCACTAAGTTAGTTTTCATATTTGTGTTTCCAGGGGGATGTAGGGATCATGTCGCTAAGTTAGTTTTCATATCTTTGTGTTTCCAGGCGTCCTGATCGACGCGATGAGGAAAGGCTACTGGATCATCCTAGACGAGCTGAACCTGGCTCCCACGGACGTGCTGGAGGCGCTCAACCGGCTGCTGGACGACAACCGAGAGCTGTTCGTGGCCGAGACCCAGGAGGTCATCAAGGCCCACCCCCGCTTTATGCTGTTCGCTACCCAGAATCCCCCTGGGCTCTATGGAGGGAGGAAGGTACGCCGTTTTGGTTTGGTTGGCGGAGTGTTTGGTATCCTAAGGGCGGTCATTTTACAAAAGTTGGCAATACAGTAAATTAATGAAGAAAATGTAGCTGTGTAAGAAAGGACATAAACATCGTGTAAACCCGTCCGCATCCGTCCAGGTCCTGTCCAGGGCTTTCCGGAACCGATTCGTGGAGCTGCACTTCGACGAGTTGCCTAGCAACGAGCTGGAGACCATCCTCCACCAGAGATGCAGCCTCCCTCCGTCCTACTGCAGCAAGCTGGTCAAGGTCATGCAGGAGCTCCAGGTGACCCTCCATTCATTCCCTGACGTTCACCCAGATTTGAGCTCGTCTGCCATCGGACTTTAGATATTGATCTTAAGATTTGTGAATGATGTGATCTCCATATGACATATTAAGAAGGTAGGAGTTAAGGCGTCTTGCTCAAAGATGCTTACAGGTAGACTGCATACTTGGGGAATCAAACCCAGAACCTTTGTAACGGAAATCAAACACCCCAAATACTATCCTGAAGTTCTACACCCGTAGATCAACTCGACTTGAACTCACTTGATTTTGATTCACTTGATTTCCATTCACATTCGCTCTTTTTTTACTCACATTCACTTGATTTCTGATTCACATTCACCATTCACTTGATTTTGATTCACATTCACTTGATTTTGATTCACTTGATTTTGATTCACATTCACTTGATTTCCATTCACATTCACTTGATTTCCATTCACATTCATTTGATTTTCATTCACTTGATTGCCATTCACATTCGCTCTTTTTTTACTCACTTACTTGATTTCTGATTCACATTCACCATTCACTTGATTTTGATTCACATTCACTTGATTTTGATTCACTTGATTTTGATTCACATTCACTTGATTTCCATTCACATTCACTTGATTTCCATTCACTTGATTTCCATTCACATTCACTCAATTTTTTTTACTCACATTCACTTGATCTTGGTTCACATTCACTTGATTTTGATTCACATTCACTTGATTTTCATTCACATTCACTTGATTTTCATTCACTTGATTTTAATTCACATTCACTTGATTTCCATTCACTTGATTTCCATTCACATTCACTTGGTTTTTGACTCAGTCACTTGATAGTTGATTCACATTCACCATTCACTTGATCTCGGTTCACATTCACGTGATCCCGGTTCACATCGTGTTCACCTGATCCACATTAACTGGCCGGTCTCTCTGGTTCTGGTTCCAGTCTCTGCGTCGGGGCTCGTCGGTGTTCGCTGGGAAGCACGGCTTCATCACCCTGAGGGACCTCTTCCGCTGGGCCGACCGCTACCGGCTGGAGGAGCAGACGGACGACTCTCGCGATTGGCTGCAGCATTTGGCCGACGATGGTGAGTGGACTCATGTCCAGTGAATGTGGCTTTCACTGTCTGCTTAAGGAATGAGTTGCGGTGCGTTATGGTGAGCTGTGACTTAGTGTAGTGTGATATGAGTGTGTAGTGAGTGATGGTATCTGTCTCCAGGGTACATGCTGCTGGCGGGCCGCGTGAGGAAGCCAGAGGAGGAGGCGACCATCCAGACCATCCTGGAGAAACACTTCAAGAGGACC
>JAOPHQ010005198.1:42500-87552 GCA_030340625.1 Merluccius polli
CTCTCTCTCTAATGTCT
The DNA here is from genome assembly GCA_030340625.1 of Merluccius polli. NCBI lineage: Eukaryota > Metazoa > Chordata > Actinopteri > Gadiformes > Merlucciidae > Merluccius > Merluccius polli. The sequence continues at coordinate 42,518 of JAOPHQ010005198.1, forward strand.
CTCCCCCCCATCCAGGGACCACGGTGTCGTGCGCCGACCGCGCCCGGCTGGCGAGGCGCTCCTGCCTCGGCTTCCTGCGGCGGCGGCTGGGGAAGCTGAGCAAGCTGGACTCGGAGGCCCTGGACGCCCTGCGGGTCTACGACACCACCCTGCCCCGCACGCCCCAGTGGGGGGACGACTTCTTTGGCATCGACCCCTTCTACATCGCCCTAGGTCTGGAGCCCCCCCCCCCCCCACACACACACACACAACCCTGTCTCTTAAAGGGGAAGCGTCGCGCTTGGCTATGCTAACAGATAGAGAGAAAGTACTGCTTTGTGCGCGTCTTGTTTGGTTCAATGGAGAACGCCAATCCCAGACCATTGATGTCAATAGTTCAACTTTTCTGCATGTTTTTTGGGGGAAACGAGTTGATGTTCCAGACCGCGATTGTCCTTTGACCCCTGTGTTCTCCCTGGCCTCCCTCAGGTCCTCAGAGCGAGGGCCGCAGCCTGGCGGACTACGCCATGGGCGCCGGCACCACGGCGGTCAACGCCCAGCGGCTCCTGAGGGCCCTGAAGCTGCAGCGACCCGTGCTGCTGGAGGGCTCCCCCGGCGTGGGCAAGACCAGCCTGGTGGGGGCGCTGGCCAAGGCCTCAGGGAACCACCTGGTCCGGATCAACCTATCGGAGCAGACGGTGAGGGGGCCGTCAAAACAGCAGAGATGTTATAGACTTTGTAGTTCAGCGATGGCACAGCATGATGCTGTGAAATGTTATGAAATGCAATTTAGTTAGCGTATTAACACATTTTCTATCTAATTGACCTCAATTTCCTGAGACTTTATTATTTATTTATTTGTACTATTTTACAATAGTGAGTCATTCAGCAGATGCTTACAATGACGATATATAGACTCATTGATTGTCTTTATTTTAAATGGCTGTGACTCGATTATTCCCCACATTCCTAATATTCCCAGTGGGAGAGACGTTCACTAGATCAACGTCTGATCTAATTCAGATGTACTTGATGTCACGTAACATCATTGTCACCCCCCCCCCCCCCCCCCTCCCCCCAGGATGTGACGGACCTGTTTGGGACTGACCTCCCGGTGGAGGGAGGGAAGGGGGGAGAGTTCGCCTGGAGAGACGGCCCCCTGCTGGCCGCGCTGAAGGCTGGACACTGGATCGTCCTGGACGAGGTGAACCATCTGCAGCACGTGTTGTTAAAGGGGCGAGGGCTGCAACTATAAGTCCATTAACCGATTAGTCGATAGGCAGAAGACTAATCGAGTCATTTTTTTAAATATTCGATTAATCGTTTCCAGCATTCATTGAGTAAAAATACCAAACATTTGCTGCTCAATGCTTCAGAAATTCACATTTTTGGTTCATGGATAATTATACAATTAATACTTTAGTTGTCCTTGGCTGCTTGTCCGATAAATACAGCACATTTAAGACATCACTTTGGACTCTGGTCTCTTGTGAAGGCATTTGCTGTTATTTATGACATTTTCTAGACCAAATGATCCGGTTAATCTGAAAAAGTATCTTTAGATTAATCGGCTATGAAAATAATAGTTACAGGAAAATATGAGTTACAGCCCTAATGTTGACCTGTGTTCCCTGGGGTCTGCAGCTTAACCTGGCCTCCCAGTCGGTCCTGGAGGGCCTGAACGCGTGCTTCGACCACCGGGCCGAGATCTACGTCCCCGAGTTGGGCATGAGCTTCCACATCCAACACGACAAGACCCGCATCTTCGGCTGCCAGAACCCCTTCACCCAGGGGGGCGGGCGCAAGGGGCTGCCCAAGTCCTTCCTCAACAGGTTCACTCAGGTAGCACTACTGTAATACTACTGTAATATCACTGTAATACTACTGTAATACTACTGTAATACTACTATTATAGTCTATACACTTCTAATCCTCCAGTGTCCTGTAGCGCCACAGGATAGTATTGAGACTCACCTTGTTCCTCGTCCCGTGTCTTCCAGGTGTTTGTGGACCAGCTGACCAGCGGAGACATGGAGTTCATCGGTGACGCCATCTTTCCCAACATCGACAAGGAGATCATCGCCAAGATGGTGGAGTTCAGCAACACGGTACGCGCAAAGTCCAGCAGTTATAGTCTCAAGAGACGCAGCACGCCTGCAGCACGCCGACTCCTGAGCCTCAGGAGAAACTTCCAAGAAACGCACAACAAAAAGTTCTGTATGATCTTTTTTTTTTTAATTTCTGTCCTTCCCGCCTCTCCCAGCTGGTACAGGAAGTGAGCATGGACAGGAAGTGGGGTCAGAGAGGGGGCCCCTGGGAGTTCAACCTGCGCGACATGTTCCGCTGGTGTCAGCTGATGCAGGCCGACCAATCGCCGGGCTTCTTCAACCCGGGCCAGCATGTGGGTCTGGTGTACGCAGACAGGATGAGATCTGAGGCCGACAAGGCACAGGTACCTTCGAACATACCTCAAACTGTGACTTAATAATAATAATAATAATAATAATACTATATTATCGTTTATTGTCTTTGAATAGCGTTGCATCGTCATGAAATTAAGATATCGACTTATCGTGATACCCAGTTTTATGGTCTAAATGAATTACAATGAGAAGATATGTCCTTAAAATTATCAAATATGAGGTTTGAAATGTCAGTGAAAGGAGAAAGGAAAACTAGTCTTCCATAAATTTCCATAAACTTCAATGTAATGAACCTCAGACTGTTTAGAATGGTATTTTGCTTATTTCATCAACATATCGTGATATTTATCAATATTATGTCAAATTCCCTGTAATTATCGTGATAATACATTTTCCCATATCGCTTTTGCGACTGGTCCAGTTCAGGATGTACCATCACATGTTTCCCGCTTCCCTCCAGGTGCTGTCTGTGTTCAGGAAGGTTTTCGGCGCCGACTTTGAGCCCTACGCCAGGTCTAGAGAGTTCCACATCACTCCTCTCAACCTGCAGGTCGGTGCTCCATCTTGTTTTTACCATCATACCATCGTATTGGTCGAATGGCGATAACATAGATAGTAGAATATCATTGCTTTGTTGCTCAGGTTGTGTTTTTCTTTTTCGTTTCTTATTTTTTCTTGACTGAGTCTCCTGAACATATAATGGATTCCTATTGAGAACCTCCCACCCCTCTTCTCCCTCCCTGCCCCCCCTCCCCCTCTCCCCTCCCCCCCAGGTGGGCTTCTCGGTGCTGCAGCGTAGCGGCGGGACGCCGGTGACCCTGGACCCCCCCCTCTCCATCACCCACCAGGCCCTGCGGCCGCTGGAGTCCCTGATGAAGTGCGTGGAGATGGGCTGGATGTCGGTGCTGGTGGGGCCCACCGCCAGCGGCAAGACCAGCCTGGTGCGGCTGCTGGCCCTGCTGACCGGCCACCGGCTCCGGGTCATGGCCATGAACAGCGCCATGGACACCACGGAGCTGCTGGGGGGCTTCGAGCAGGTGAGACCCGGCCGGACCCGTTTTGTTCTGTTCAGAGGTTGGCACTGCTGCCTCACAGCAAGAAGGTCCTGGGTTCGAAACCCCCTAACCCTGTTAAATAACGCCACGCTCTACCAACAGAGCACACCTTTACAAGTTGACCTCTAACCTTCCCCTCCACCCATCCCCCCCCCCACCAGGTGGACATCATGCGGCCGTGGCAGCAGGTGCTGGAGAACGTGGACTACGCGGTCGCCATGGTGACGCGCCGGGGGCTGATGTCGCTGGACGTGGGCATGCAGGACACCGAGTTCCTGCTGAAGACGTGGGGGCTGTTCCGCCGCTGGCTGAAGGAGGCGGGGCTGGAGCGCTCCGGCGGCGTGATCACGTCGGACGCCCTCAACAAGCTGGAGGTCATCATCCTGCTGCTGCAGAAGCTCAACACCAAGCTCAAGGTCTTCACAGGTAACCGCTGCTAACGTTACACGCCATGCAAGAAGCTCAACGTCAAGGTGCTCAAGGTGTCCTAACTCATAACCTGTGTTGTCTCCTGACCCGGTCCCAGACATGTCCAAGCTGCAGATGGACTTCACGCTGCTGAAGGAGCGCCTGGCCCAGCTGGAGGACGGCTGGACCAACGGCGGCTTCGAGTGGCTGGACGGCATGCTGGTGCAGGCGCTGCAGGCCGGCGACTGGCTGCTCATGGACAACGTCAACTTCTGCAGGTGGGGACCGGGCCGAGGGTTGACACGCCTGTCGACCCTCACGTTTTTCTCAAATTCTTGTTACTGGTCTGCAGTCTGGAGTATTATCACAGGGTTCATAAATGATTCCTCTCTAGGAATATTAATATATGACGAATCATACCAGTATATTAGGGGTGTAAGAAAAAATCGATACACTTGAGTATCGCGATATTTTATTTAGCAATATGTATCGATTTTCAAAAACGTAATATCGATTTTTATTTTTTTATTTATTATTTTTTTTGTTTTGTTTATTTTTGTTTATTTGCAAAAAGATTAATGGTGAGAACTTGGTTCACGTTTATGTTGTGTTTAGGCAAGGCAAGGCAGCTTTATTTATATAGCGCATTTCATACACAATGGCAACTCAATGCGCGCATCAATGTGCGTTTAAACCCCCTACCGCTAGATGGCTGTGATGCACCACTCGTGTCACGGTGTCACACAGTGCCTGACTTAGAAGTTGACACCGCAGTTATGGCTGAAAGTATAAGTCCGGCTCCCGCTGCATTTCGTGCCGAAACACTTTTTTTTATTGACATAGAAAGATGTCTTCTTTTTTCTGATTGCACATAATGTCAAGTAAACTTCTTTGACTTGTATGCATATTGTGTCTCTTTTGAAAATATTAGTTTTTCTAAAATTATACTATACTAAAATCCCAATATATCGAAATATCGAAATATATTGCAATATATTGAATCGTGACCCATGTATCGTGATACGTATCGTATCGTCAGATTCTTGCCAATACACAGCCCTACAGTATATACATGTCTGGCATTTGGTGTTACCAGAAGTGCGTTCTCAGCATGTCCGGCCGCGTCGGAGAATGTTTGAGGATAATTGCAGGATTTCTAAAGTCCTTGTTTTTCATTCATTTCATTTGTCGTCGCGGTGTCCAGTCCGTCCGTCCTGGACCGCCTCAACGCCCTGCTGGAGCCCGGCGGCTGTCTGACCATCAACGAGCGAGGGGTCATCGACGGGACCACCCCCAAGGTCACCCCGCACCCCAACTTCAGGTACGGCGCCGTGTCAGGGACATTCAGATAGTCATTCAGAGAGTAAAAGTCCTCATTTTGGATGACCCACTCAGTAAGAAATAAAACGCAGAGGACAATATACCTGTATTGTGTATGTCCCTGTTTGTGAATCTGTGTGTCCCTGTGTGCGTGCGCATCCTGGCAGGTTGTTCCTGACCATGGACCCCTCCCACGGGGAGATCTCGCGGGCCATGAGGAACCGCGGCGTGGAGATCTACGTCCCGGGGGAGCATGAGGGCACCTGCTGGGACCTGCTGGACGTCAAGACGCTGCTCCACGCCGCGGGCGTCACCGGGGACTGCGTCTGCGACCTGCTCGTCGAGATCCACAAGGCGATCAAATCCGCTATCTGGGGTACGAACACACACATATACATATATATATATATTATATACTGGCTTCTTTATGTAGGAAATACTTGCTTCAAGCAATATTTCACCTATTGTGCATTTTTGGTAAGGGACAAAATCTCACGAATGTTTAGTATGAAAGTTATTTTCTTTCCATTTTTCATTGAACCGGCGGACTAACAAATAATACTAAGTAGCTTCACTGGATCATGCTTATTCTTGCTATGCTATTCTGCGCTTCCTCTTCTTCCTCCCAGACTCTCCTGCCTCCTCGGTGGCCACCCTGCTCTCTGCCGCCGCCCTGCTGGGCAGTCAGCTGCAGCGCGGGGTGGATCTGCCCAGCGCCCTGCAGTACGCCTGCGGAGCCGCCTACTCCCTCTGCCAGCGCACCCCGGCCAGCCAGAGGGTAATAAACAACGACAACGAACTGATACACACTCATACCGTTATATACTGTCCTCCTTAGTTCAGTTTAGTTTATTACTGTTGCTTATTTGTCAAGGGACCAGATACAAAAACATTAATCTCAACACAAGCTCAACGCATTGTACCATATCTAATTTCCATCTGCAGTCCCTGGACACAAACACGAATACAATGAATACAAATACACATTCTGTAGCACACCACTTCCAGGAGGCCCACAAGAAGAGCATGCTCAGGCTGGCCAGATGCATGTCCACTGACATCTCACATGTTCTACACAGAGAATATCAGCTACTGCCCTCAACCAGGCGCTTTAGAGTTCCTTCTTTTAACCGCAACAGACTTAGATACTCTTTTATACACCAATCAATCCTTTTGTTAAACCAGCAACATTAAGATCAAGTGCAATATTTCTTCATGGATGTAATGTCTCCAAGTGTTGTTTGAAAGTTTGGATGTATTGTTGTAGTCTCTTTCTTGTAGTACATGTATGCTTTGTCACCTGTCATGCTTGATACTCTCATTTGTGGCTGTGTCTCATGTTTGTCTGTTCATGCTTAATGTTGTTTATGTCCTACTTGTACTGTATACATGTTTGTCCATTGATGCCATATGTCTTACATGTACTGTCTCTGTCCTCCTATCCTTAAATGAGCTGCCCAGGGACGCAAAAAGAATTTCAGCCAAAGCTGACAAATAAAGTTGTATCGTATCGTATCGTACATTCAAAATACAATAAATACTACAAATCAGTCATCCCCCCCCCCCACCACAGCAAGCCCAGCGGGTGATCGAGCAGCACCTCGCCATCCTAGACACAGAGGACTGGGGTCAGGGGCTGCTGTGTGCGGGCGTCTGGCCCGACGGCTTCCCCTCCGCCCTCACCTCCACCGAGGACGCCTGCTTCTCCTCCGTCCTCCGGGACGGTCAGGTGCTCTCCTTCTGCCTCAACACCCTCAGCCTGCAGGGGAAACGGTGAGGACCCCCTAACCCTGAACCTAACCCTGAACCTAACAGTGTCCCTGAACCTAACTCTCACCCTGAATAAAATAGATGATTCAATTAAAAGTATTAATTTCAGTAGCAGTAGGCCTACAGCAAATGTGTCTTTAGTTCAAGTTCAAGCCTGAGTAACTAATTCTGTGTGTGTGTGTGTGTGTGTGTGTGTGTGTGTGTTGTGTGTGTGTTGTGTGTGTGTTGTGTTTCAGGACGCGGCCGCTGAGCCTGAGCGACCTGCAGAGGGCGCTGCAGAGCGGCGGAGGCGGCGGGTTCGAGGGTCAGGTGTTCTCCGGCGGTGTGGTGGACCTGGAGGACGGCGACGCCCTGCGGCTCATCCCCAGCGCCGTGCGTCTGCTGACGGAGCGGGCGTCCCATGGGGACTGGGTGCTGCGGTCCAACTGGCTCACACACCTGGGAAAACACTACAAGCACGCCCCAGGTCTGGTCCCTCTACTTAATTATACTACCTCTTTATATGACAGTATCTCTACTTATTACTGTAACATTACAGTATTTGTACTTATTAGTGTTATTCCTTCACTCTACATAATATACTGTACTAATCTACTATGGAAATAATACTAAAACGTATCCACCTGTGTGTTCAGACCCGGCGCTGGTGCAGGTGGAGGCGGGAAACCGGGCCCTGAAGGCGGTGTTCACCAGCAAGCTGACGGCCAAGGGGAGGTCTCTGGCTGAGCTGCTGCAGCCACACAGCACAGGCAAGCTCACCCCCCCCCCCCCCACACACACACACACACGGTCTGGCCCCTCACACTTTCTGACACAGGCCCCTCCCACTGTCCACAGGCCCCTCCCACTGATCTCGAACAGGCTCCTCTCATTGTCTTCTTGCTCCTCCCACCTCCCCCATATCTACCTCTTCACACTTTCTATTATTCTGGCCCCTCCCACCTTCCCCATCCTGGCTTCCTGTGGGGGCGGGATCTAATTTGAACATAACCAGTTAACAGTCAGCGCTAAAGTATTCCTACCAATGAAATCCAACTGATCTATCAGCATTATTCATGTAGAAACATTTCAGTAAATATTGTTTCACAAGGTCTTGAGCTGTGGTAGAAAAGAAGAAAGAAGTAGTACAATATTTTCAAGATTGAAGAACTTTATTCGTCCCGTATAAAAAAACAACACAGGGCAAGACACACGCATACATAACCACTCATAATAAAAGGACACATGAATACAGGAGTAAAGGTGGACACACGAAGTACAGAATGTACAATATTATATAAAAAAGTATACTAATATGAGAAAGGGAGAAGCTGGCATGGTTGGAGATGTACTGGTGCTTCAGTCTGGTACTTTACAGAGTTGGTGGAGGGTATGAAAGAGGATTTATAGCAGTTGGTTTTGACTAATGGTTGCCATGGAGACGGGAACCAGAGGGCAGGAAGTTGGATATAATGGATTCTGCCTTCTTTAACAACCGCTTGTACAGTTGAGTGCCGATCCTTTTGCTGCTGACTTTCGTCGTCCTTGAGTCAATGAGTTTTCGGTAATGATTGATAACTCATATTTCTTTCCCCCGATAACGAACCAGATGAGTACCGCATCCTGGTGGACATGCGCTGGAACAAGCAGTACCTCGACATCCTCGCCAACAAGTGTAACTTTGAGGACGAGGAGCGATACGTGGAGTTCCTGGAGGCGCTCAACGCCGTCGCCAACAGGTAAACATCACGCGTGTATAATGCATCCATCTATGTAGATGTTGCACACTCGTTCTAAAATGTGTGACGGTTGTGCTCTTCCGTCGCGTGTGGCGTCCAGGGTGGTCCTGATGACGGACCGGGAGGAGCGGTCGGTCATCTGCACCTGCGCCATCAGTCTCTCCGCTCAGAACTGTGCCCTGAGGATCGCCACCGCCTTCAGTAAAGGTACCAATACACACCAACAGCGGTGTTCAAATATCATACAATATTACCAAGTGTAAAACACACGGCAGCAAAACCTGCTCCAAAAACAATTCCTGACTTGAACGTTCTCAGCCACAGTTAAAGTTTTGGTGGCCCCCAGTGTATTCTGGGAAGTGTAGTCCTAGTGTATGTGACCCAGGTGCATTCTGGGTAGGGTAGTGCTAGGTTCTGTGACCCAGGTGCATTCTGGGTAGGGTAGTGCTAGGTTCTGTGACCCCAGGTGTATTATGGGTGGTGTATTCCTAGTGTATATGACCCCAGGTGTATTCTCGGCCGTGTAGTCCTCCTAGTGTCTGTGACCCCAGGTGCATCATGGGTAGTGTAGTCCTAGTGCCTGTGTCTCCCCCCCCCCCCCCCAGGCTCGGTGGACATCGGCCACCTGCCCCACCCGGTGCTGATGCACCTGCGGACGTTCTTCGACCTGTGGGACGTCTTCACCCTGCAGGCCATCCAGACCGGACAGCCCTACATCTCGGACCACATCATGTTCGAGGTACGGACCCCCTAGACCGGTGTTTCTCAAATAGACAGAAACACCAACATGTTTTCAGCAATGAGATTTACGTGCACAAGCTCCGATTTCTTACGTGTGTGTGTGTTTGTGTTTGTGTGTGTGTATGTGTGTGTGTGCGCGCATGTGTCCATGCGTTGCAGATCCTGCATCAGCTGCAGTGGCGGGACCGCTTCTGGGACGTGTGCAACACGCTGGCGGCCGACTCCCAGGGCGTGTCGGTTCTGTCGCTCCACTGGCAGTGGATCCACAAACACCTCATCCTGCGTCTCCCCCAACTCCTGCTGGGGGACGACCTGGCAGACTTCCAGTAAACCACTTCTTATAATGCTAATACAGAGCTCATATAAACACCCACACTGTCTTCTTATAGTCACTTCTTATAATGCTAATATAGAGCTAATATAAACACCCACACTGTCTTCTTATAGTCACTTCTTATAATGCTAATATAGAGCTAATATAAACACCCACACTGTCTTCTTATAGTCACTTTTTACAATGCTAATATAGAGCTAAGATAAACACCCACACTGTCTTCTTATAGTCACTTCAGTATATAATGCTAATATAGAGCTAAGATAAAGATCCACCTTCTGATTTCAGTCCCTTTATTATATAATGCATATATAACTATCTAATTAATTAGTTTAACTTCAATTTACTATTTAAATTGAATATTTAAATTAACAAAGTAATAATTGAATTACATATTACTTTAGTGTAAAGTAAATATTCACATGGTCCAATTCACTTGGTTTAAATATTCTATTAGAAATTTTGATTATCTAATGCTTGTATATGCTTATAACGCATCATTAGAAATACAATATCAAATGTATTTATATGAATGTTACACATTTTGGATGTTACACAGTTGTTACACAGATCTCACCCTGTCCCCCTATTGTAGCATCTCGTATTCGTTCTCTGATTGGCTGTTGAATGGTTTGTGTTTCCAGGGGTCTCCAGGAGCTACAGACGGTGGCGGCCGCCATCCAGACCGTCCTGTCCACGCCCGTCTCCATGACAACCGCCCTGAAGGGCATCCAGAAGATCCTGGGCAAGGCGCTGCCATTCAAGGTTGGGATACGTTCATTTAAAACCACGCTGATCCACCGTCCATCACTCTCGTCTGATTCGCTTTAGCTGTCAAATGGTGTTGTTATGACATCACTTCCTCTACACCTTTCAACTGGGAGTCAAACCCCTTGACCTCCCTCTGCGTCTCCCTCTCCCCTCCCAGCTGGAGTCGGTGGCGGACTGCGCGTCCCGCCTGCGCGTGCTGACCCGGGCGCTGGACGTGAGCGAGCTCCGTCTGGACGGAGGTGCCCCCCTGCGGAGACGCGAGCTGACCCGCCTGCAGGGCGCCTCGCTGGGCCTGGACACCAAGGAAAGCCTGCTGGAAGCCTGGGGCCTGGTGCTGCTGGCCAACAACCAGCTGGAGCCCCAGAACACAGGTACAGATTCTGACTCTCCTCCCCTCTCTGTCCCAGACTGTCCCATGTGATACTATCGTCTTAACCCCTGCCTCTCTCCTCATGTCCTCCTCCTTCTCCTCCTCCTCCTCCTCCCCCTCTTCCTCCTCCCCCCTTCAGGAGTGCTAGACAAGCTCCTCTCCTGCACCGAGGAGCAGCACAGACTCATGACCTCCCAGGGTCTCCTGGAGGCCAGGCAGGGGGAGCTGGACGACAGAGGAGGAGGAGGAGCGGCGGGGGTTGATGATGCTCCTCCTAGCAGGGAGTTGGTCCAGCAGCTCCAGCGCAGGGCCCAACTGTGGCCCCTGATGGAGGAGCTGGCCGTTCTCAACCAGCTACGCCTCAGCACTGACCTGCTGCAACTGGCTCTAACACAGGGGTAAGATATACTATACTGTATATACTAGCCTCAGCACTGACCAGTGTTAATATAATATGTTGTGTGACGTCAGCGGTATCGAACCTGCGTCTTCTCGCCACAGAGACCAGGAGGTAGAAGAGGGCTTGCGCCAGGAGCTGTCCAGACACCTGAGGTTCTGTCTCCAGTCGACCCCCATGAACCTCAGCCAGCTGCAGCCTCTCTGGTTCCTGCTCACCAGCGACCGGGTCAGTACCACCATTAGATCCAAAATGACTCCTCGCAAAAGAGCGGGAAAAGGCTTCAATGTCAGCCATGAAATATACAGTGGTTTCCATTTTGTAATGGAACTGTTGGTTATCATCATGCATTTAAAATTGTACATTTAAAGTTACATTTCAACTGTCGTAATACATTTAAAGTTGTAGATTATTTAGTTTCGAACCAAAATATCTGTGCATTGAGATCAGTTGAATAAAAGTGTAGGCCTACTAAAACTAAAAATAATGAACTGTAAAACCTTATACACCTTTTTATTCATTTCCGCAAAAAAATAAATACCAAACCAGAAGCAAAACAGAAGCCTAGTTATCAAACACGTGTGAACAGCAGAAATCACAGCAGGACTGAACTCAAAAGCAGAAGATAAATAAATCCCGCCTAACTGTTGCACTTCCCCTCCCAGCCTGCGGAGGAGCTGCAGTTTGTGTGGTGTGAGCTGCTGTCCGAAGCCCTGGCAGCGCTGTGGAACAGCAGCGTGACCTCTGACCCCGACCGCTGGCTCAAGTGGAACCCTCTGAGCGCCGAAGTCCGCGAGCCAATCAAACGGCACCACGCCGCCGATACTGTGGTAATTACCTTGAAATAAAAAATGATTGGTTAAAGTTATGACTTATATTCTGTACGTATATTCTGTACACTAATCATCTCCCTCCCCTCCCGCAGGGCCCATCGGCGCTGACTAAGGCGGTGTGGTCCAGGTGCATGCTGGGAGTGCTGAGCAGCGGCGAGGCCCGGGGGGGCTGGGACCCGTCGTGCGCGGCGCTCCTCTCCTCGTCCCACGTGTCGCTGGGCGAGTGGCGGGAGCGCGTGCAGCAGCTACAGGACGCCAACGCCGTGCTGTGGGACAACATGGCGCTGCCGGCGCTCACAGAGTTCAGGTGAGTTCACGCTACAGACACGCAACACGCTACAGACACGCACCACTCCACAGACACGCTACACGCTACAGACACGCAACACGCTACAGAGACTACGCGTCACACATCACATCCAGACAGGACACATTAAAATACAGAAGACTGTGAGGACTGAATAACTGCAAATACATTCGCTCTCGCTCTGTCCCTCCCCCCTCTCCCCCCCTCTCCCCCCCCTCCTCCCCTCTCAGAGCGGTGGACCTGAGGCTGCAGGGCACGCTCCTGCGCCGGCAGCTGCAGAGCATGGCGGACCTGCTGCCCCCGCCGCTGCTGGACAGCTTCATGGAGAGCTGCGAGGGTCTGGTCCTGGAAGACCGGGACCCGCGGGCCCACGGCAACGAAATCCTGACCGCCCTCCGCGACTCGCTGCCCCGCAGCCTGCTGCCGGACGGCGTCGCCGAGGCGTGCATCGCCTGCCTGGAGCACTACGTCCAGAACCGAGGAGGAGGAGGAGGAGGAGGAGGAGGAGGAGGAGGAGGAGGAGCGGGAGCCGACCAGATGGTCCGCTCCGGGGTCTTCTGGGTCAACATGGGCATCCTGCAGATCCGAGTGTGGACGCCTCAGACCATCTTCGACCCGGCGGTCAAGCGGGCCTACAAACTCAACTATGCACAGGAGGAGGTGAGGAGGACTGGACCGGACGGGTCTGTTGGCTCATCCGTCTGTTGTGGTCTGGACTGGTCTGTCTGTGTGTTGGTCGGGTCTATCTATCTGTCTGTCTGTCTGTCTGTGAAGGGGAATCTAGGCACCATATCTAAAAGACCAGACAATCTCCATTATCTATCCACCTGGTTTGGTCCGTCAGTCCTCTGTGTCAGTCACAGAGGAGTCACATGACATAAAACCCAATGATGATGGATGGTCAACGCCCACTAACCCCTGTCCTCCTCCTCCTCTGTGTTGTTTTATTTCCCAGCTTGCCTTGCTGCAGGAGGAGTGGCGTGGGCGGAGTCTGTCCTCCCAGCTGCTGACCGGAGGGGCTCTGGAGGAGAGCAGCACCACCGACGGCTTCCAGCACCCCCGGATCAGGTGAGCTCAGCTTGTTCTCATTTGATCAATATCCAATAGAATAGACTGGAATGGACACAGACTTGCGAACGATGTTGTCATTATGGGCTGGCCCTCTGTGGATGTTGCTAAGAGACCGACGTGACCCCTCCCCTCGCAGGTACCTGTGGATCCGCATGCAGCAGGTGAAGGAGCAGATCGGCGAGCTCGGCAGGAAGCAGGCGTGCCGACCCCGCGACCCCCAGTACGGCCGCCTCTTCCAGGACCTGCAGCACTACCTCTGCAGCATCGGCCAGCCGGCCGCCATCCAGGCGCTGCTCGCCCGCCTGCTGTCGGCCGCCCAGGATCCCCCGGTCAAGTCCAAGTCCCGGCCGGGGATCCAGGGTCTGCTGAAGGAGGAGGCGGTGTGGCAGAACTCCCAGCGGCGCTTCGCCCAGCGGCTGCAGGACGAGTACCCGCTGTACCCGGACGTGGTGGGCCCGCTGCGCGCCGGCGTCCTGGCGCTGCGGCACGGCATGCGCCTGCTGGCGTCGCAGGCGGCGGCGGCGGCGTCCGCCGCGGCCCTCGCGCCGGGGCTGCGCACACTCACCTGCGCCCTGCTGGCGTTCCCGTCGGCGTCCGCTCGCCTGCCCACCTACCTGGCCCGCGCCGACTTCCTGTGCTCGCGGACGTGCATGGACGTGCTGCGGGCGCTGACCAAGCTCCTCCCCCTCTCTCAGAGGGAGGGGCCTCTGGCGGAGCGCGTGGTCCCGCCCCCCAACGCCCTGCTGCTCAGCGCGCTGCTGTACGTGCAGTGTCACGCGCTGACCACCGGGGCGCTCGACCCGGAGACCCTCACTCTCTTCAGACACATCTGCCAGGTAGGAGGTTCTCCGAGGTTCTTTTGGTTTATTATCTTTGGGAAAGATTATTCAGAGAATGAATGAGTGAAGTATAATCATTTTACCGATACCACAGTACAGTAAAATTAAGTAATGTATTATTATAGTAAGTTTATAAGCATGTTTGTATGACTAAAATAAATAAAAAGCCATGAAAGATTAATTTATTAAGAAGCTCCAAATCCAGGCATTTGTTTTCTGCTCTTTTGCCCTTGTCATTACTCTGTTCACAGTATACATGTATTGCGTAAATGATTGGTGTGTGTGTGTGTGTTGCTCCTCAGGCTCTGGTGAATGCGTGGGACGAGGAGGAGGTGCGGCGGCGGCAGAAGGAGCAGGAGGAGGCGAGTCTGTACCGGAACCGCAGCCGGCAGCACGGCGGTGGACTCACCGAGGAGGAGCAGGAGGAGAGGGACTTCAGACGCAGCTTCCCCCGCTTCAACAAGGTACTGGCAGCATGCCACACACTATCAGTATGCTAAAGCTAGCGGCATGCTACATGCTAGCTGACCCGCTAATGCTGGCCACCTATTCATAAACATTGCCTACTCACACTATCTGCAAATCTTACAAACAAATCTTCAATTATAGTATGCTTGCTATTTTAAAAAACAAAGCCAATTTGTTTACATTTCAAAGTAAAAGCGAACCTGGTGTTTTCTGTGTTCAGGACTTTGCAGATATCACCTCCCAGCCAACGCTGGAAGCCCCCACAGACGTCGACGAAGAGGAACAGGAAATGGCGAATAACGAAGAGTCGTCCGATGACAACTTCCTGTCGGCGGCGGCGATGAACACGGTGGTGCAGGTGCACCAGCGGCTGTGTCTGGGCTTCGCTCGGTCGCTCTGGTACCGGAGCGCGCCGCCGGCCGATCACAGCAAGGATCACATCACGGCCCTGGTCTCCTCCCATCAGATCGCTGCCCCAGTGATGTCACGCTTCTACCATCTGATAGGTCAGGATTTAGTCTGCACATAAGAGCTGTGTCCCAATTCAGGGGCTGCATGCTTCGAAGTACGCATTCGAAGGCCGATTACGTCACAACGCGGCGCGAAGGCTGTCCCAATTCGCAGGCTCCTTCAAATGCGTACTTCAGATGCGCACTTCTTTTCCCTCTTTTTGGAGGACGCTCCGCAACTATCCTTCGCGGCCTCGCATATCCCAAGGTCCTTTGCACGCCGCTGTTCAGTGCCAATGGAAAGTTACAATGGCGACACCAAGCGGCGATGAATTTATATTTAAATGTAATAAGTATTGAGTTTATATTTAATTACTTTTACTTACTACGAGTTATACTTTTACTAATTACTTATATTTTATTACTTTTATTATCCCCTCTTTATTTCCAGACTGTAAAACTGCAAACTCAGTTAAACGATTGGATTGAATGAAGAGCTACGTTTATGATTATCACTATTATATGTTATACTTCATTATTATCATTATTATGATCATTTTTTGCTTTATTAGAACCCTTCCGTCTGTTTTTCAACTGACGACAAACTGACGTTACTACGGTTACTACCAACTGACGGCTGGTGACGCGGCTGGTAACGCAACCAGGAAATGCTTCGAAGGCCGGACCGTCTCATTTAACAACGGTTGATGCGTACTTCGAAGGTCCCTCAGAAGTACGCAGCCTTCGAAGGCCGCGAAGGCTGCGGACTTCGAAGCATGCATCCCGTGAATTGGGACACAGCTATGGGGTTCTGTCTGGTTAGCGCGCTAGCGGGTTAAGCCGCCGATGTAGACTCATCTCTATTCGTGTCCCGTCTCAGACTCGGAGCTGGACCAGCAGATCACCGGCAGCCAGCTGATCCTCGGCTCGGTGCTGCAGAACTCTGTGCTGGGCTCCGAGGGTCCGGGGGGACTGACGGTGCAGACGGACGGGCCCTACGACTTCTACCAGCAGCCCAACATGAACCAGGCGCGCACCGGCCTGCCCGTCGTGGAGCAGCTCCGGACCGCCGTGCACCGGCGCCTGGACGAGTGGCCCGACCACCCGGCGCTGCTGCAGGTGGGACTCTCACGCTCACTTTCACTTTCACGTCTACTTTCAGTTATCATTTCTTTTACTTTCGTTTTTTGCTTTTTCGTTCAGTTTTACTTTTACTTTCAGTTTCACTCTCACTTTCTTTTTAACTCATTGGCTGCCAGCCATTTTCAGTGCAGAGAGCCCCATACTGCCAAGCGTTTTACAGCATTTTGACTGATTTCCTAAGACCCACTTAACAGTGAGTTCTATGACTATGTAAACACCGAAACTATCAAAAGAAAGAGTAGACTCTCTTCTTTAATCAGGAACAAACCGTTTGTTTCTACCTTTTTCCATTCTTTAGTAATCGGCAGTAGAACATACGTTGGTTTCACCAAAAACACCTGTTTTTGACCAAAAATGGAGAAAACAAGCTTTTTGTGTTACTCATCTCTCCCATCCTATTTGGCACGGGGCCCACCTAGTGGGTCAGTTCGGTAGTACATACTATGTTTACAAGCCTGATTTTTTGTGACAAGGTCCTCTAGATCGCTCCCCAGTCAGCCCCGTTGAAAAACATAATTGACGTTTATAGACGTCATTGGCAGTCAACGGTTGTATTTCAATTGACGTCTATAGACGTCATTGGCAGCCAATGAGTTAAAGGGTCCAGGATGGTGCATGGCGCTGATTGTGTCTCTGGGGTCCTGGGGGGATTTCTGACTTAAACTAAACTGTAGATATTTCATGCTGTATCTTTGATTCAAAAAATATACCGTAAAAGGTTAGAAAGGTCCCATAAACCTCCTGCGTACCCATACCAACACACTGATGAAGATGTGTGAACCACGTTACTAACGTCTGGGTGTTTTGTCCCAGCTCTTGGTGGTGATGGACAGAATCCTGTCCTTCAGCCTGGCCAGTCCGCTGGCCAAGTTCCTCAACGGCATGGAGATCCTGCTCAGTAAAGCTCAGGTGCGTATTTAAGTTTGCTCATAAACTATGCAATTGGTATTATTAAATCAATTAAATAATAGAATTATTAACATTTAATTTAATGTGCGAAATCCTAGCATTTGCACCACTTTATAGATGCATATATGTTTGTGAATGTAGATTTTATGTAACGTTTTGTGTATATTTGCATTTTTTTTTTTTATTTCATGTTTCTTCCTGCCTGTATGTTTGTGTTTTATATTTTTATTATTCCATTTTTAATTTCTATTCTCTATTTGCATTATTGTTTTTCTATCTGGAGCAGAGCGACTATGACGAACCATTTCCAAATGTGCTCTGAATCTGAATTGTTTTTTTCCGTGTGGACTCGCCATACATGTTACCAGGGCTACACCCTGGATCGTTGCTACATGCTACATGCTAACATGCTAACATGCTAACATCTCTCCCCTTCAGGACTGGGAGAACAACGCCAGCCGCTCGCTGTCTCTGAGGAAGGAGCTGGAGCTCGTCACCCAGACCATTATCCAGTGGCGCAAACTGGAGCTCAGGTCAGAACCCGCTAGTTTACCCTAGCTACTGGCTAACTAGATACCGTGCTATGAGGTAGCTAGCTATAAGTTACCTAGCTACTACCTTTTAGGTACCTAGCTGGAAGGTGCCTGGATATTAGCTACAAGCTACCTAGCGACCTAACTTGCATCAAAAATAAAGAATTCAATGTTTGAGAAGGTTTTGAACTGACTGGAGATATGATTTGTATGGTAATACAGCAGAACTTAAATTATATATATGCTAACAGAAAACGTAGTGGGGGGAAAAACCGCGAGACGCCTAACGTTAGCGTTCCTCTGCTGTGTGTGTGTTAGCTGTTGGTCCAACAGTCTGGACAACGCCTTGAGGCGCCACACGGAGAAGTCCACCCCCCACTGGTTCTCCATCTACCAGATGATGGAGCGATACCTGGAGGAGCAGAAGACACCGGAGGACACAGGTACCTAGCACTTAGCACTGTTATAGCCGCATGCTAATCTGTCGGTGTTCGAGCTAAAGTATGTTTGATGTAGTAACACATGAGAATTGTGTCTCTCTTCTGTCTCTGTCTCTGTCTCTGTCTGCCTCTACTGTCCTCCAGTAGAGGAAGATGTGGAGGAGGGTGCGGTGGAGCGTCTGTCCCTCTCCTCCATCACCTCCAGCCTCCAGGCCTTCATCGAGGGCTCCTCCCTGGGTCAGTTCTCCACCCGGCTGTCCATGCTGCTCAGCTTCCACTGCCACCTGCTGCTGCTGCCCACACAACCTGGGCAAGGTATGGGGACTGCACTCACTCACTCACTCACTCACTCACTCATTCACTCACACTAGGCACCAGGCAGACCCTTCTAGGACCTGGGTTCAGTCCGTCTCTCCTCTCCCTGCAGAGCCTGTAGCCAGTCTGCTGTGGAACCTGCACACCTACTACTGCCAGTTCTCCGAGGGCATCCAGACTAAGGTGTCCCAGCTCAGACAGCCCATCGAGAAGGAGCTCAAGGTGACCGGACCCCCAGACCTCATGCATGCATGTTCAAACAGGAAGCGAACACCTAAGGGGGAGGAGCCTCCTTTTTTAACCCAACTATAGCAGTCCTGCTGAAGTTTGGTTACATGTACATTTAGGTGCTAAACATCTAAATGACACCGTTATGGTTACTATAGTAATGTCAACATCTAAACAGCAGCTGCATGGTTGCTATGGTAATGTCAACATCTAAACTACAGCTGCATGGTTACTATGGTAATGTCAACATCTAAACTACAGCTGCATGGTTACTATGGTAATGTCAACATCTAAACTACAGCTGCATGGTTACTATGGTAATGTCAACATCTAAATGTCTTTTTCACTCTGTCTCAGGACTTTGTGAAGATCTCCAGGTGGAACGATGTCAGCTTCTGGTCCATCAAACAGTCTGTGGAGAAAACACACAGGTAACATCATATATACTGTAATGTCTTATAATATTACCATCATAATACCATCATATATAATGTTATAATATTACCATGATTTATTTTTATTTACGTCTCCAAAGCTATTGGACATTTCTTTAAATGACTACAGTTGAGGTTCTCTTTGGGAAAATATAACAATAAATAACTATATGCATTATATCTATTCTATACTGGTCTATTATATTCCATGTATTCCCCTCATTTCCATTTTATTTTATGGTATTCCTATATCTATGTTTTATCGTCTATCATCTATTATGTATCTATTCTATATCTATTTCTATTCTTATTCTCTTCGGCCGCCAGGGCTCTGTTCAAGTTCGTCAGGAAGTTCGAGGACGCGCTGAGCGCCCCGTGTGCGCCCTCTCTGGTGGAGCAGGGTACCGGCGCGAGCCTGGACAGTGTAGACGCCAACCCGGAGGAGACGCCCATCCACCGCGTTCACCAGGCCCTGAAGATCGCCCTCCCTGGCAAGGGCAGGGAACTGCAGGCAGGGCTTTTTAATACACTTTATAAGGTATCATTAGTTATGATGTACACAATTCAAAGCTAGAAATTTGGACTGAGCCCGTGAAATAAGTATGTAAATAAGTAGTATATTTATATGTTAATAATCTCCTTCTGCTTCTGTGACTCCATGGTCCAAGTATAGCAAACTAACCGATGTGCGCCTCTGTGTTCCTCAGGCCGAGGCGCCAGCGGAGGATGTGGACGTGTCGTCCCTCCAGGGCCGACTTCCTGTCCTGACCAGGAAGATGAGGAAGATGTGTGTCCAGCTGGTGAAGAAGGACCCCGTCCCAGAGCTGTCCGAAGACCTGGACATCTTCACCGGTACAAACCCCAACCTCACACCAGACCTAACCGTCCGCCCTAGCTGTGGTCACCCACAGCCATGCTCTGGGAAATGTGTAGTTTTTTAGTTTGTCACATATGCAAGCAACAATGTGAAGAGGGAAACCGAAATCATGTAGTGCTGTAGTGCTAATCATCCTGAATTTCTACTGTTGATTGAGTGTGTGTGTGGGCATTCATGGGTCTTCTGTTCTTCCTTCAGGTGAGATCATCAGCAACGTACGAGACCTGCAGGGTCTGGCGGTGGACGCCACGGCGGAGAAGGAGAAGCAGAAGTCCGAGGTGAAGCACATCCTGCAGCAGAAACAGAGAGCGCTGGCCGACCTGTTCAAGATGCTCCGAGATATAGGTGAGATATTAAAACAACACAGGACATCAAGATGTATTCTCTGAAGTTCCTCTTGGGCCGTGCGTTGATGTTGTCGTGGTCGTGGTGCAGGTCTGTCGTACCGCAAGGGACTGACGTGGAGCCGCACCGTGGACCCGGAGCACACGCTGTGCATGGCTCCTCTGGAGATGAACACGGTCCTCAAACAGGTCCTCGGCTCCGTCCACGGCCAGGAGAAGACGGAGAACACGTATGTACTCCCACAGAGAGAGTGGTTGAAGCTCACGCTTATTTCTTATGTTCATACGGAGTTCAGGCCGTGGAAAGAAAGAGGATATGATTTAAATGTTTAGTGATTTCAATGTATGTTGATAAGAACCTCTGAGTTGGTTTTCTCTGTTAGAAATCGAACTCATTTACCGTTGGATGAATAGATTGAAGCAATAAACCAGGAGAGGCTGTGGTTTACAGTGATGTCAGAACAGCGTCTTTAGGCACGACGCTTAGCAGACGATAATGAATGGATTAACAAACTCCACTTGTGGGAATTTTGTTCTTGGCGGGGATTACACTTGAATATGTATTATACATTTTTAGGTGGATGGTAGGGTTTCCATTTATGTTGACGGAAAAGGTTTTTTCCTCCTTGAACCTTTTATATCATGCTTTTCTGGTTCAAGAATCTCATTTTCAATATTTTCCTAGAATTATATGTACTGTTATCCAGAGTTGGAATATAATGTCTTCATTATAGTCATGTCTTCTCCAGGTTGTTCAGAGTCAGGATATAAACTCATGTCTTCTCCAGGTTGTTCAGAGTCAGGATATAAACTCATGTCTTCTCCAGGTTGTTCAGAGTCGGGATATAAACTCATGTCTTCTCCAGGTTGTTCAGAGTCAGGATATAAACTCATGTCTTCTCCAGGTTGTTCTCAGAGTCAGGATATAAACTCATGTCTTCTCCAGGTTGTTCAGAGTCAGGATATAAACTCATGTCTTCTCCAGGTTGTTCTCAGAGTCAGGATATAAACTCATGTCTTCTCCAGGTTGTTCTCAGAGTCAGGATATAAACTCATGTCTTCTCCAGGTTGTTCTCAGAGTCAGGATATAAACTCATGTCTTCTCCAGGTTGTTCTCAGAGTCAGGATATAAACTCATGTCTTCTCCAGGTTGTTCTCAGAGTCAGGATATAAACTCATGTCTTCTCCAGGTTGTTCAGAGTCAGGATATAAACTCATGTCTTCTCCAGGTTGTTCTCAGAGTTAGGATATAAACTCATGTCTTCTCCAGGTTGTTCAGAGTCAGGATATAAACTCATGTCTTCTCCAGGTTGTTCAGAGTCAGGATATAAACTCATGTCTTCTCCAGGTTGTTCAGAGTCAGGATATAAACTCATGTCTTCTCCAGGTTGTTCAGAGTCAGGATATAAACTCATGTCTTCTCCAGGTTGTTCAGAGTCAGGATATAAACTCGTGTCTTCTCCAGGTTGTTCAGAGTCAGGATATAAACTCATGTCTTCTCCAGGTTGTTCTCAGAGTCAGGATATAAACTCATGTCTTCTCCAGGTTGTTCAGAGTCAGGATATAAACTCATGTCTTCTCCAGGTTGTTCAGAGTCAGGATATAAACTCATGTCTTCTCCAGGTTGTTCAGAGGCAGGATATAAACTCATGTCTTCTCCAGGTTGTTCTCAGAGTCAGGATATAAACTCATGTCTTCTCCAGGTTGTTCTCAGAGTCAGGATTTAAACTCATGTCTTCTCCAGGTTGTTCTCAGAGTCAGGATATAAACTCATGTCTTCTCCAGGTTGTTCTCAGAGTCAGGATATAAACTCATGTCTTCTCCAGGTTGTTCTCAGAGTCAGGATATAAACTCATGTCTTCTCCAGGTTGTTCAGAGTCAGGATATAAACTCATGTCTTCTCCAGGTTGTTCTCAGAGTCAGGATATAAACTCATGTCTTCTCCAGGTTGTTCTCAGAGTCGGGATATAAACTCATGTCTTCTCCAGGTTGTTCTCAGAGTCAGGATATAAACTCATGTCTTCTCCAGGTTGTTCAGAGTTAGGATATAAACTCATGTCTTCTCCAGGTTGTTCTCAGAGTCAGGATATAAACTCATGTCTTCTCCAGGTTGTTCTCAGAGTCAGGATATAAACTCATGTCTTCTCCAGGTTGTTCTCAGAGTCAGGATATAAACTCATGTCTTCTCCAGGTTGTTCTCAGAGTCAGGATATAAACTCATGTCTTCTCCAGGTTGTTCTCAGAGTCAGGATATAAACTCATGTCTTCTCCAGGTTGTTCTCAGAGTCAGGATATAAACTCATGTCTTCTTCAGGTTGTTCTCAGAGTCAGGATATAAACTCATGTCTTCTCCAGGTTGTTCTCAGAGTCAGGATATAAACTCATGTCTTCTCCAGGTTGTTCTCAGAGTCAGGATATAAACTCATGTCTTCTCCAGGTTGTTCTCAGAGTCAGGATATAAACTCATGTCTTCTCCAGGTTGTTCTCAGAGTCAGGATATAAACTCATGTCTTCTCCAGGTTGTTCTCAGAGTCAGGATATAAACTCATGTCTTCTCCAGGTTGTTCTCAGAGTCAGGATATAAACTCATGTCTTCTCCAGGTTGTTCTCAGAGTCAGGATATAAACTCATGTCTTCTCCAGGTTGTTCAGAGTCGGGATATAAACTCATGTCTTCTCCAGGTTGTTCTCAGAGTCAGGATATAAACTCATGTCTTCTCCAGGTTGTTCAGAGTCAGGATATAAACTCATGTCTTCTCCAGGTTGTTCAGAGTCAGGATATAAACTCATGTCTTCTCCAGGTTGTTCTCAGTCAGGATATAAACTCATGTCTTCTCCAGGTTGTTCAGAGTCAGGATATAAACTCATGTCTTCTCCAGGTTGTTCAGAGTCAGGATATAAACTCATGTCTTCTCCAGGTTGTTCAGAGTCAGGATATAAACTCATGTCTTCTCCAGGTTGTTCTCAGAGTCAGGATATAAACTCATGTCTTCTCCAGGTTGTTCTCAGAGTCAGGATATAAACTCGTCTTCTCCAGGTTGTTCAGAGTCGGGATATAAACTCATGTCTTCTCCAGGTTGTTCTCAGAGTCAGGATATAAACTCATGTCTTCTCCAGGTTGTTCAGAGTCGGGATATAAACTCATGTCTTCTCCAGGTTGTTCAGAGTCAGGATATAAACTCATGTCTTCTCCAGGTTGTTCTCAGTCAGGATATAAACTCATGTCTTCTCCAGGTTGTTCAGAGTCAGGATATAAACTCATGTCTTCTCCAGGTTGTTCTCAGTCAGGATATAAACTCATGTCTTCTCCAGGTTGTTCTCAGAGTCAGGATATAAACTCATGTCTTCTCCAGGTTGTTCTCAGAGTCAGGATATAAACTCATGTCTTCTCCAGGTTGTTCTCAGAGTCAGGATATAAACTCATGTCTTCTCCAGGTTGTTCTCAGAGTCAGGATATAAACTCATGTCTTCTCCAGGTTGTTCTCAGAGTCAGGATATAAACTCATGTCTTCTCCAGGTTGTTCAGATTCAGGATATAAACTCATGTCTTCTCCAGGTTGTTCAGAGTCAGGATATAAACTCATGTCTTCTCCAGGTTGTTCTCAGAGTCAGGATATAAACTCATGTCTTCTCCAGGTTGTTCTCAGAGTCAGGATATAAACTCATGTCTTCTCCAGGTTGTTCTCAGAGTTGGCGTCTGCGTGGGACGGCTGTCAGCAGTACTACTTCAGGTCGTGGGCCCGGAGGAGCGCTCTGCAGACCGCTCTCCAGACCGCCGCCAAGGTCAGAGACACACGCTAAGACTATGACGCTAAGATCAAGCTATCCACTAACATTATGCTAACAATTACGTGTGTGTGTGTGTGTAATGTACATAATGTGTGTGTTGGCGTGCAGGAGCTGGGCCTGGGGAACATCGAGCGCTGCCGCGGCTTCTCCTCCCACCTCTTCAAGCTCCTCCTCCGACAGAGAGGACGCCTGGCCTCCCTCACCCAGCACTGGGTGCACCTCAGGTAGGGACGCCCCTGCTGGTCACTGTAACACATTACACACCGAGTCCTGACGATGGAAATATCCGGATCATTCCTTGAAAAGCCTTGTCACGCTTGTGCCTCATTCATCAAAACTCCTCTTCCCCTCTCTCCTCCAGGAGGCTAACGGTTAGCATCCAGGGCCTCCAGCAGCACCTCCAGAGCCCCAGCCAGGGGGAGGAGGCGGCGGCGGCGGCGGCGGGCGGCGTCCTCCCCTCCCAGGAGCCTCTCCGGGTCTGGGTGCGGCGAGGCCGGGCGCTGGCCTCCCAGGCCACCCTGCTCCTGCAGCAGCTCCTCTGGCTGCTCCACTGCTGCCCGGAGGACCTGCAGAAGACGGAGACGGGCGACCTGGGCCTCGGACCGCCCACCTCCACCACGCCCCGGTGCCTGTCCCCGCTGGCGGACCACCGGCAGCCCGCCGGCTGTCTGATGAGGCGGGGGGACGCGGCCTGGGCGAAGCTGAGTCGGGGCGTGGAGGCCATGCTGGAGGAGACCCGGGGGCTGAAGGCGGAGCTGGACGCGGTGGAGCAGGAGACCTCGCAGGGGGCGCTGCACACCTGGTGAGACGCCCTCTTGAAAGCCGAGGCTACAGAACCCCACACATCATCTCGAGCGACCAAATCACATCCCCGTCTCTTTTGTCGCCGCCAGGAGCCACTTCGCCGTGTGCCGGACGGGTCTGGAGCGGCTGGGCGCCGTGGCGACCCAGATGGGCGATGTGGAGCAGATGTTCGCCCCGGCGGTGTGCATGGGCGGCACTGACAACCTCCCCGCCATCAGCCAGAGCCTCCGCTACCTGCGGGGAGAGCTGGACACCTGTGTGATGGAGTTCACCACCTGGAGGACCCAGCAGCTCTCCCTGGGACACCAGCTTGCAGGTATTCCTGCAGCTTCTCACACCTGTGGCCACTCAGTGCCTTACATTCATACACACATTCCCACACTGATGGCAGTGCCAACCATGCAAGTGTTAGTGTATTGAGTGGTTGTGTCTGCTGTGTCCAGGTCCCGGTCGGGTCTTCAGTGCCGGGTTCTCCTCGGAGGTGGAGAAGACCATCAACAGAGTTCTGTGTGCCGTCCAGGCGCTGGTCAAGAGGAGAGAGCAGCGCCAAGACAAACCCAAAGAGCCCAAGAGAGGTCAGCACGGACGCTTTTCTAGTGCTTATTTCCTATGATGAACTTGCAGTTCCCCCTATGCACCAGTAGGGGCCAGTATTGCAATACAACCTGAATACTAATATGTGTATTACAGCACTATTTACACACAAGTTGGTATGGAAGATCTACGGGCAATATGTCCAATTTTTAGGTGTTTCCCTCTTGGCCAGCGGGGGGAAGTATTGCCCTCTACTACCAACTTACTTAGTTACCGGTTTAGTTTAAAGGGCCCCTGTTTTACCACCAGCTGTGATATTGATATCGCCATTATGATGAATGTGTGATGGATAGATCAGCCTACCACCCAAACCCGGTGGACTGTACCAACTGGTAGAGCTGATATATCCATCACACATCTGGGTGGACACTCCCACTTGTGATGTCACTAGAGGGTAGATTTTGACATGGCTTGCAATGGCTAATCAATATCACAGCTGGTTGTATAATATGGGACCTTTAACTTAGTAGAAGGTCCCATAATATGGGACCTTTAACTTAGTAGTTGGCTTTTATACTAACATTTAGACAAGCTCTGAAGAGTAAATGGTTGTTGATGGTTTGTGCTTCCTCCTTCCCTTTTCATGATTCTATACTTTAGAGAGTGACGAAGAGGAGGGAGAGAAGGAGGACGAGGAGCCTGTGGAGGACCTCCTGAAGCCCGGTCACCTGACCCGTCTCCTGGAGGAGGAGTTAACGGCTGAGGTGGACGCCCTCTCCTTGGGGGAGGTGACCTCTGACCTCACACAGCTGCTGGCAGGACTGAGGACGCACAGGGACACCTGTCCGCCTCACCAGCTCCAGGTAGGAGAAGACACACAATATATGATATATATGAGGACCCAGGCCCAACATTGTAGGACTTGGACCGAAAACATTTCAACGAACTAAAACATCAAATGAAAACATCAGTTTGGGTTCATCTGATGACCCGGTGTGGTTCTGTATGGTTCTGATGTGGTTTTGTGTGGTTCTTTGCGTGGCCAGGAGCTGAGCGAGGCATGCGGCATGCTGGTGCGCCTGGAGCCCATGTTGGGCGTGTACTCGGACCTGGTCCGCTACTACGTGGCGGTCTCGCTGGGCGCCCACCGCAGCACCGGCAAGCTGCTGTCTGTCCTGGCTAGCATCTTCACGGAGCTAGCCCAGAAGGTACCGTCTAATCATCAAAACATAAAGCATATCCTTTATGATTTCTGAAGATGTTTTGGTATTTCCTACATATTTCCTGTACAATATAGAGGTCCATGTTTGATAATGTACGGTGGTGATACATGCTAATCCACATCCTATCCTCGCAGGGCTTCTGCCTGCCCCAGGATCTGATGGGCGGAGGAGACGGAGAAGGATCCACAGACTTCCACGACTATGAGGGCGGCGGCATCGGCGAGGGGGAGGGAACCAAAGACGTCAGCGACAAGATCGAGAATGAAGATCAGGTGACCTGAAACGCGTGACTTCCGGAGACCGGTCCAGAAGCTGTGTGTCCGCCGAGTGTGTCCGCCTAACGTCTTCTTCTCTACTAGGTGGAGGACACCTTCCAGGAGGGCCAGGAGAAGGAGGAGCAGCCGGAGGAGAAGGGAGACATTAAGGCGGAGGACAACGCCGTCGAGATGACCGAAGACTTTGACGGCCAGATGCACGACGGGGACGGACAGGAGGAAGGTGGGAGGATCGGTTATTAACCTCAAAGTCACAGCATGCGAACACACAATATAACTAAAACAGAAGTTTGAATAAACGCCTTTCCTGGTTGCTCAGACGACGAAGACGAGTCCGACAAGGAGGAGGAGGAGGAGCTGGATAAGAAGATGGGGGACCTGGGGGAGGGTCAGACCGACACCCTGGACGAGAGGATGTGGGGAGACGAGGACGACGAGGACGGCGACCAGGAGGGTAGCGACAAGGAGGAGGAGTTTGGCCAGGGAATGGACCAGGTGTGTACAGATCTGTCTGATGTGGATCTCCTGAAGCGTCCTTCCCCTTTAAAGGGCCCCTGTTTTACCACAAGCCATGTCAAAGTCTACCCTCTAGTGACATCACAAGTGGGTAAACGGTGCATGTGGACCTTGAGGTCGCGGTATCGTCTAAGACCAGGCGTGTCGTTGTTGTGTCCTCCTCCAGACGGAGTCCGAACTGGTGGCTAAAGATGACAACCAGGACGCAGCAGAGCCCAAGAAGGAGAACAAGAAGAACGAGGAGCAGGAGGAGCACATGGACCAGGAGGACAAGGAGAAGATCCACGAACAAGGAGACGAGGTTTGGATTTTATTGACGTATTTGATTATGTTTTTATGTCTAGCTATGGGTGGCTCTTATTTTTGTTTGCCTATTTTATTATCCGTCTTTACTCTTACACATCCTTTTTTTATATCTTGATTTTGCAAAAACAAACAGAACATTTTTTCAATTCTGTGTTGATTCCTGCGTGCTTAACATGCACTTCTTCCTCTGTGCATAACATGTACTTCCTGTGTGTTTTAACATGTACCTGTGTTTGTTTCCGTGCCTCAGAGGGAGTTTGACGAGAACGAGGTGGACCCGTTCCACGGGAAGCAGGACAAGAAACCAGAACCCGAGGCCATGGACCTCCCGGAGGAGCTGAACCTGGACCAGCAGGACGGAGACGATGACGAGGAGGGAGACGGTGAGGAAGATTTAGCGTTCAGTCATTCAGTTTAGAAGGTGAATGAACTTCTCCCCCCTGACTTCAGATATGAGCCATTCGTCAGCAGGCGGGGCTCTAGCAGGCCTACAAGTTAGACTGTGGACATCGGAGGTCGAACCCAGAACCTTTCAGCACCCTAACCGCTGGACTATCCTGTCCTAGCCCGATTGTATTGGGGAAAACACGGCAGTCTCATCATATTTCAAGTATTGATGATGGAAAACAATTGATCAAATCAGTATTTATTGATAAAATATGGTTCTGTGTTTGGTGTTCACGTTCAAAACGCCGACTGTGCAATTAGTAATAATATCGGTGTCTTTATTTTGCAATAATGACCGGCTGGCTGTACATTATCCCTTAATGGTCGGTCTCACCATCTCTGTTCTCTATCTGGTTCCTAGAAGAGAACCCGTTGGACATCGACGAGCAGCCCATGACTCTGGACGAGAAGGAGGGCGGGGACAAGGAGGGAGAAGAGGAGGGAGCAGAGCAGATGGACGAGCAGCCCGACCAATCGGGAGAGGAGAACGGTCAGGAGCCCAAGACCGAGGAAGAGCAGGAGGAGGAGGGGGGGAAGGAAGGAGGAGAGGACAAAACGGATGAAGAGAAAGCAGACCAGGTTAAGAACGAAGAGGAGGAGGAGGAGGAGGAGAAGGAGAACGGACAAGAGGCTGGGAAAGAGGAGGATCTGGCCGTCCCCAACGACAAAGGACAGAACCCCAAGGTGTGTTTTAGTTCAGATGACTCTTTACTATTTACATAAAGAGACTTACAGTGAATTCAGATACATGTCATGAAGGAGCAGGTAGGGGTTAGGGGGCATCTTGCTCTAGGATGCCCACCTGTTAGACGACATTAGGGATCAAACCCAGAACCTTTTGCCCAGAACCACAGACATTAGGGATTGAACCCAGAACCTTTTGGCCAGCCTAACAGAATACTATCTTGCCCCTTTACCTGGTAACACATAGCTAACATACACACAACACAGAGGAACAGATTAAATGGTCAAATATCCATCGTTTAACTCCTGCGATGTCTCTCTCCCCCAGGAGGAGGAGGAGAAGGAGGAGGGGGCGGAGGATGAGGAGCAGCCAGACTCCGAGGAGAGGAAGGAGCACAGCGCCGACGGGCAGACCAGCGAGCAGAACGTGCAGAGCGACACGGCGGTGGAGCTGGCGGGCGAGGCGTCGGAGCGCGACCAGGCCAAGGAGGTAAGGAGACCGCCGCAAAGCCTTTCCTTTCGGATCGAGAGGTTCAAGAATCTTCTGGTCCGGAAAGTTACACATCATTGTATTTAATGGTAACCCATGTTGGGGTGTGTGTGTGTGTGTGTGTGTGTGTGTGTGTGTGTGTGTGTGTGTGTGTGTGTGTGTGTGTGTGTGTGTGTGTGTG
Organism: Merluccius polli; assembly: GCA_030340625.1. NCBI lineage: Eukaryota > Metazoa > Chordata > Actinopteri > Gadiformes > Merlucciidae > Merluccius > Merluccius polli. The sequence continues at coordinate 72,242 of JAOPHQ010005198.1, forward strand.
TGTGTGTGTGTGTGTGTGTGTGTGTGTGTGTGTGTGTGTGTGTGTGTGTGTGTGTGTGTGTGTGTGTGTTAGGAACACGGGTGTGGAGCCGCCGATGCCAGCCAATCAGAGGGACACCAGTCCAAACTCACAGCCAGGATGGCTTCTCAGAAACGGACCCAAAGCAAAACCCAGGTACCCCAGAGTCCTTCCAGACCCATAACTAGACACAAGCACCCAGGTACAACTCGGCCGAACGAGAAATAATCAGAAAATAATCTACAAAAACGCCTCCTCATGACTATTAACTAGCAAATAGTTAAAAAGGAATTGTATTATTTGTGTGATTGATAATACTGAATTTATTGTGATTGCAAAACAAACGCATATTTCCTTTTGTCACAACAGATTTAGTCACTTTTGCTCCTATATTGTCGCCGTCGCCGTTAAACTTGTCTTCCTTCCCGCCGTCCGTCTCAGAGCTTCAAGAGGAAGCCGGGCCAGGCGGACAACGAGCGGTCGACGGGCGACGCCAACGAGCGCGTCAACAAGCGCCTCCGCACCGCGGAGAACTCGGAGGACCGCGCCGACGACGGCAAGCGGAAACGGGACGCCCAGCAGGAGTCGGACCTCTACGAACACGTCAAGCAGGGGGAGACGGAGTACGACACGCAGACCTACGGTAAGATGACCGGTGGAAACGGCGGACGCCGGCTGAATGTGGATACTAGCTCAACAAAGCGTCCAACTAGCCGACCGCTGACGCTTGAGCTTACCGCTTACCCTCCCGGCTGCTGCGCGGTGCGTTTCAGACGTGGCGAGCGCCGAGCAGCAGAAACCAGCGGGACCCCAGCAGGACCAGGACCCCGACGACGACGACGAGGATGTTGCCATGGATACGGACGAGCAGGAGGAGCAGCTGAAGGCCTCGGAGGACCAGGAGCTGAGGCCGGAGCAGCTGGACGCCACCAGGACCTCCAAGAAAGGTGTTGCAGCATCATCATCATCATCATCATCATCATCATCAACATGGCTGGGGGTTGGGAGGTCAGGAGGAGGTCGTCAGCCCTAGTGTTTATATGCATGTTTAAACCCTCTCCTCCCCCATCAGGGCTGGACAGCGGGGAGATGGAGGCGCAGAGGAGGCGGGAGGAGGAGGAGGAGGAGGATGAGGAGGGGAAGGATGAGAGAGATGCTGAGGATGAGGAGCAGCGAGATCGGACCAACGAGTCCACCATCCACACGGTCCCAGAGCTGCTGATGGAGCTCACAGAGGTACGCACACTCACAAACACACACACTGACAAACACAAACGCATTGACCCACAAACGCTTTAGAGTATCAATGGTGGTGTTGAAGTTGTACACTTCCTGTGTTGAAACCTTCGTTGTGTGTGCGTTTCCATAGAAACCGCTGCATGACCCCGAGGAGATCCGGAGGGAGATGGAGCTCCAGCTGGAGGCGTGGCAGAGACAGGCTCCCGGTCCGCAGGAAGAGGTCGAATACAACATCCACGCATTAACGCTTGTTAACGTTAACGAGATCCTCGTTTACCACCGGCTCCACTCTAGTGATGCATCACGGTCTGGGTCAGCCTACCAGTTGGTACAGTCCACCTGGGTCGGCTGGTAGACTGGTCTGACCATCATACACCTGAGTGGACACTCCCACTTTAGTCACAAATGCATACATTTGAAAGTGGTTCTTAATGGCCAATCGGTGTCACACCTGGAGGTGAAATGGGGGCCCTTTAACCTCAACTGTCCTCCATCACGTACACAGTTCCTCTCTAACGTGTGTGTGTGTGTGTGTGTGTGTGTGTGTGTGTGTGTGTGTGTGTCCAGGAGCATGTGGCTGCAGCCATGTGGCACCAGTACCAGACCCTGACGTCGGGTCTGTCCCAGCAGCTGTGTGAGCAGCTCCGTATGATCCTGGAGCCAACGCAGGCCGCCAAGCTCAAGTCAGTACCGTGACCCCCCGACCTCAGTACCCCTAACCCTGACCCTTTTTTAAGAATCATGTCAACTCATGCGATGTCCTCCTCTCCAGGGGGGACTACCGAACCGGCAAGCGTCTGAACATGCGCAAGGTCATCCCCTACATCGCCAGTCAGTTCCGGAAGGACAAGATCTGGCTGCGGAGGACCAAGCCCAGCAAGCGGGAGTACCAGATCTGTCTGGCCGTGGACGACTCCTCCAGCATGGTGGACAACCACTCCAAACAGGTACGCCGAGGGAATCTCTATTCTTCAATATGGTATTTTTATTTCATTTTTATGTTTTAATTTAATAGATGCTATTAAATGCTGACACTAGATGCCAGTGTTACGATGTGATGCCGCAAACCCCATCTGTACGCGCTTAACGGACGGCCGGTGTGTGTGTTTCCCTTCCAGCTGGCGTTTGAGTCCTTGTCGGTCATCATCAACGCCCTGACCCTGCTGGAGGTGGGCCAGGGTGTCGGTCTGCAGGTAAGACCCCCCCCCCCCCCCCCCCCCCCCAGAAGGTACCAGCAGGTTCTAGAAGGTTCTGTAACTGGAACTAATGAAGAGGGAGTCTCCCAGAAGGTTTAGGTTTATCTGAAGGGCTGCAGTACATAGTTGATGTAATGGATGGTGTGGTGCGGTGTGTGTGTGTGTGTGTGTGTGTGTGTGTGTGTGTGTGTGTGTGTGTGTGTGTGTGTGTGTGTGTGGTGTTCTCCAGCTTCGGGGAGACGGTGCAGCTCCTCCACCCCTTCCAGCAGCAGTTCAGCGACGAGTCGGGAGCTCGGATCCTCCGCCTCTGCCAGTTCCAGCAGAAGAAGACCCGCATTGCACAGGTGGGTCTGACCTCTGACCCCTCTCCTCCTCTCTCCCCGCTCCCTTAACAGTGTTAAGGGAGCGACATTAGAAACAACATAGAACTTGCTTAACACTGTAACCATGACGACGATGATGAAAATTGACACTGGCTGTTTTCCTTCCCCCCCCCCCCCCCCCCCCCCCCCCCGGCAGTTTCTGGAGAGTTCTGCCAAGATGTTTGTCGGCGCCCGTCAACATGCTCCGGGAATCACAAACTCAGGTATGGTTTCCCCGCCCCCGGCGATCTCGGTCGGTGCGTGACCCCGTCTGGCGGCGGCGGCGTCCAACTTCACCATGAGAACGTCTTCATTCACAGCACACACAATGGAAACCTCTGTCCCAAACGATCCCAATCTCTGTGTTCGCTGCGCTATCACACACCTGTTGTGACAACAGTGCGCAGTTGGACGTTGACTATTAACTAAACCGAAGTTCAGAGGGGAAGGAGGGTCCGGTCGCGCTCTAAGGAGTCGCTCACGGCGGGACAAAGAGCGGCATTCAGGCGCGCCGGGTGATCGGGTTCCCCCGTGAGGGACCGTCGGTAATGTAGGTCGGCACCCGGGTCCTATCTCACCCCCCCCAACAAACAAGCCTTCGCTGGGACGCCCAGAGACCCACGGGTCCCCTGGACGCCCGCCAGCGTCTCCACACTCACCAGGCGGGGCTCCGCCGTGTAAACGCCTCCCGCCGGGACCCAGGTTTGCTCTTTTGTGGGGCCGAGACCAGAGTGGGGGTTTTAGTCTCTCTCCCTGGGATGAGATAAGCCGGGTTCGAGACCCGGGCGCTCCCGTAACAGCAGGCCGGCGGAGACTCGCTGTGGTGAAGGGTTACGTTTTAGAAAGACCCGGGGAGACGGTCTGTGTGAGGCTGGAAGAGGAGGAAACTGCATGAACTGAAATGCTTTGTCCATTTGATTGATTTCAGCCTAAAGCTGCTTTTGGGTGCCTCCATTTAAAATGATTTATTTTTTAAAAAGGTACTTTTACAAATAAACTTTTGTCGATTAGATTTCACACTTGACGACTGAAAATGAAAATATGAATGAGTTCGAAATGCCTCCATGTCAAATATCACTTCCTGTTGAAATGAAACAAACCTTATTAACCCCAATCTGGGATTGATGAACTGTATCCTCACTCTTTTACTTTGTTCACATTCGGATCCAGAGTCCAAGATCTTCAACCGTTTCACCTCTCTGACCTCTCTGACCTCTGACCTCTGTGTCTCCAGAAACGGCCCAGCTGCTGATCATCGTGTCGGACGGCCGCGGTCTGTTCCTGGAGGGGAAGGAGCGGGTGACCAACGCCGTCCAGGCCGCCAGGGGCGCCAACGTCTTCGTCATCTTCGTCGTGCTGGACAACCCCAACTCCCGAGTAAGAACACGCCCACCTTGACCTCTGAACCCAACACTGGGGCATACACTGTCTGATAAATATATGTAATAAACATCTAATAAACACGGCCAGAAGATATAAAATATCATTGAGATTTTCCTTTTTTTATTAATAAGGATATCTTACTCTGATGTGCGTTGTATTTTAAGATGGAGAATCTAAAGTTTGGCAGATTTGAAGATAATTGGTATTTTTTTAGATGATGAAAATCTTCCATTAAATTAAAAAAAAAAAGAAATTTCACTGGTCAAACAACAATTCGATTAAGTTAAAAAACTGGATTATCCTGTTGGTGACGTTACAATTCAAAAGAGGTGCCTTAATTTACAGCCACCGAGCCCTGAAGTTGAAACTGTAAGAATGAGTACAGCGGCGCTGGTGTCTGACTGAAGTTTGTCCTCCGCAGGACTCCATCCTGGACATCAAGGTCCCCATCTTCAAGGGTCCGGGGGAGCTGCCTGAGATCCGGTCCTACATGGACGAGTTCCCCTTCCCCTTCTACGTCATCCTGCGGGACGTCAACGCGCTGCCGGAGACCCTCAGCGACGCGCTGCGCCAGTGGTTCGAACTCGTCACGGCGACCGACCAGTAGACCGACGAGAAGCCTTTTCTTTTTTTTCCAGGCCAGGAAAGCAGAGGGGGAGGAGGGGGGAGTGCGGGAGGGGGGAGGAGTGCGGGAGGGGGAGGAGTGTGGGAGGGAAAGCGGCGGGAAAACCGACTGCACAGCTGTCATCGGCCGATCCAGAACCAACGACTGAAAGATGACACGACGAACGAACGAAAAACGAAAAACTATTCTGGGGCTCGGAGAAAAAAAGAGAGGAATTTACCGCTGTACATGTGCCTTTATTTTTTATTTTAATTTCGACTGATTTTATTAGACTGTAGGAGTTTGTTAGCAACCTTTTGCTGTGCTGTCCTTGTCTTCGGAGGGGGATTTCCCCCAAAGTTTCTTTTGTAGGAGAAGAAGAAAAAAAACAAAACAAAAAAAAACAACAACCCCGAAACAGGATTGCTTGAACTTGCACGTCCCAAAAACGAAACGACGGTGTCTGTGAATACCTCTGTTCCCCTCTCTTGTACCATAACCCCCCCCCATCCCCCCCCCCCCCCCGCGCCACGCCCCCCCCCCGCGTGGACACACACACGTCAGTGTTATAACGCCGCCATCGACTCCTCCTCTTCATCGTGACCACACAACGGTTGTTTTAAAACGTCGGGATAGACGGTAGCGCGTAATATCACGATGAGAAAAACGGTAGCATGTTGATATCCGGTCTTCGCGGACCTCCACAGGAACTCTGAACTGAAACGGCGTGCCTTCGCAAAAAAAGGAAACCCCATTTCACCGACTTGTCCACTCGCGTTTATCTGTGAAGTTCAGGATTTTTAGAAACTCGGTTCTTATGCACTTTGAAGCACAGGGACTGCGGATTTAAATTTTGATATAAACTGTTCAACCTATTTTTTTTGTTTTGGCGGTGGTTTTAGCGCCACGTATCTGCTGTTCTCATCCGACAACCAAACTGTGTGTGAGACTCGGTAACCGGACGGCTAGGAACTCATCACTGTGTATGTTAGCGGTAGGTTTGGTTCAGAGGTGTGTTATCATTGTGCGTTGAGAAATGTTTAATCACACGTGTTTTGTAATGTGGACATTACATGTACGGAGATGTCGGTTATATTTATCAGGTTGTTTCTCCATGCCCACCCAACTAATAAACCATGCCATGACACGAACGATCGTGCAAATAAACACGTTTTCCACAATTTTTGGGGGGAGCGTTTGTATATAAATGCATTTCAGGCGACCCCAAGTTTGGGAAACGACTGCTGTAAGTACAAACGGACTGGCACAGGTGCCACAAAAGTGACTGCCACAACCTCCAGTGGCTTGGAGATGAACCACTGGAGGTTGTGGTTCATCTTCAGGCCACTGGAGGCAGTGGTTCCTCAGTGGTTCCTCTCCAGGCCACTGGAGGCAGTGGTTCCTCAGTGGTTCCTCCAGGCCACTGGAGGCAGTGGGTCCTCTCCAGGCCACTGGAGGCAGTGGTTCCTCAGTGGTTCCTCTCCAGGCCACCGGAGGGCGACAACACTTCTCTGGATGTGGACTCGTTGGTTCCTCGCCTCCATCAAAACATCCGGACCGAGACTCCTCTCATGTAACCCCGCAGCAATGTCCGGCTCAAGGTTACCTACCGCCGCCTTAACGTTGAAACAGGTACGTGTCCAGCTGGGAGCTCACCTGTGTATGGATGTGGTGTATATAGTATCATGACGTCATGAAGTTAGTGTTTAGTCATAACGTTACGGTTTAACAGCACCTGATGACGACTCGTCTTACAGCAGAGTAATGAGACTCACCTGGTTAAGTCCAGGGTTAATAAGAGACTCACCTGGTTAAGTCCAGGTTTAATAAGAGACTCACCTGGTTATCTCCAGGTTTAATGGGAGACTCACCTGGTTATCTCCAGGTTTAATGTTGGAAAGCTTTCAGTCAGGTTTTAGGGCTTACCATAGCGCAGAGTCTGCCTTGCTGAAAGTGTCCAATGACCTGCTCCTCTCTATGGACTCCGGTGACTCTCCTAGACTAGGGCCTGGTTCTCCTAGACCTCAGCATTTTAATTGACCGTCTCCAGGTATCGGTGGCACCGCCTTGACCTGGTTCACATCCTACCTCAGTAATAGAAGTTTCTCTGTCAATATAGGCAATGTTTCTTCTCCCCCAGCGAGTCTCTCCCGTGGGGTTCCACAGGGTTCCATCCTAGGTCCCATTCGGTTCTCTAGTTACATGCTTTTTCTTGGTAAAACCATTCAAAAGCACAACAATTCCTTCCATTGCTATGCAGATGACACCCAGCTTTATCTCCCCCTGAAACCAAACCACCGGTGCAATCTAAACAGTCTCATGGACTGCCTTGATTAAATCCATATTTAATAATAAGATACCTGGTTAAATCCAGGTTTAATAATGAGAGACTTGCCTGGTTAAATCCATATTTAATAATAAGATACCTGGTTACATCCAGGTTTAATAATGAGAGACTCGCCTGGTTAAATCCAGGTTTAATAATGAGAGACTCGCCTGGTTAAATCCAGGTTTAATAATAAAAGACTCACCTGGTTAAATCCAGGTTTAATAATAAGGCTCACCTGGTTAAATCCAGGTTTAATAATGAGAGACTCACCTGGTTAAATCCAGGTTTAATAATGAGAGACTCACCTGGTTAAATCCAGGTTTAATAATAAAAGACTCACCTGGTTAAATCCAGGTTTAATAATAAAAGACTCACCTGGTTAAATCCAGGTTTAATCCTATCTTCAGTAGCTCATCCCCGTCCAATAGGAGATGGACATTAATAACATATTACTGCTGTGGCCGGTAGTTTCTGCAGAGGCAGCGGGTGCTGGGTCTCTACCGGACCATGCTGAGGACCATCCGCCGGGTCCCGGACCCAGCAGACCAGCGGTACCTGAAGGTCTGGGCCCGGGACGAGTTCCAGAGGAACAAGACCGCCACCAACCAGGTGAGCTGCATGAACATCCCATAATAAGAGGTGATGGAGAGCTAGGGTGTGGACACTGCTGTGCTTGATCTTTAACATTTCATGTTGTAGTCTGGGTCTGTATTTATGGATTTATTTTCTCTAGTTTCACCTGAAAATGTTATGTTCATTTTATAATAATGAAATTAGAAAATACTCAGTACTTTTAACTGTATTTCATTCTTACAGGAGTATTAAAAAAATAGGCTTTGCCATGTGGTTATTTTATACAGACTATTTATTTATTGAATTACCTGAAAACGATATGCTGTATCGTGATATATATCGTAATCGAGATAATAAATGACATATGGGGATATTAGATTTGGGCTATATCCAGTTCATTATGTTGTACAGTGTTACCTTTTACCAACACACACTTTATATAATATTTTATTTCACCCAGAGTTGCCTTTGTGTTTATTACCACTAAGTGTGTTTGTGTGACGTAATGATGACCACTGCCTTGTCATAATTTCACTGTTCAGAAAAAACATATTATACTGAAGCCTTTGACTGAAACTTAGCGTTTAGGTGGGATTTGGATAAAAATCCACAATCGTGAAAACTGCATGATGAAGTTTACAGAGTAGTAATACTGTTATACACACAGTGTATATACATATCTACAAACAGTCGTTTTATCTGCTGTTTGGCCCTCTTAGGACGCCATCCGCATGATGATCATGCAGGCCAACGACCACCTTGAAGAGCTACAGAGGTCCCTGGCGCTGGCCGGGAGCTAGCCGCCCGCCGGGAGCTAGCAGCTCAATTGAGGGGACCCTGCGATGATGACCTCATGAGATGTTTGGCTTTACTGTGTGAAGGAGAAGACGTTGAGTCGATACTGGGGACATCTCTTGGGGAAATGACAACATGAAGATGAGGGAAAGAGACACGACATGAGGAAACGTATGACCTACTGGCAAAACGTGAGGACTCGGCTGATCTTCTCTGAGATGTTGATCAGACACCAGATCTGATGTTTTGTGCTAAATTATATATATATTATATATATATATTAATTATATTTATGAAACTGAAACTAAAGTTGACCCATCTGGCGAGTGGACCCTCCCCTTTAAGGGCCATTTTTGGTTCCAGGGTCCACAGTTTGGAAACCGATTTTATTCCCATCTCCGTCTCGTTAGCTGGAGAGGAAGGGAGAACCGTCCATGCACATTTGTTTGTGGGTTCAGTTGCCTGGTTTGTCTGATGTGAATTAAAATGAGAACGATAAGAAAACACGGAGACAGTCCATCTTTTTTCATTTTCTTACAAAATACATAATCTGAGTTTACACACAAGTGCATTATCTGAAAATCATTCATATACAGCTAAGAATTAATAGAAACGGCAGTAATGTCTACACAGAAATGTACACGACTAGAAATACACATCGGCATCTTCTGTTTCACACACATCTGATTTACTGGTGTGAGAACAGCTTTTGATCTTGAAAACTTCAGATTGACATTTTTGTAGTTAAGCTTGTTATACATCTTACTGTTGGAGAGAGATTAAAAACTAAAAAAACGACACCCTGGACAGCGGTTCCCAGGGTCCTCTCTGTAGAAGACCAGAAGACCTCCTGAAGTCTAACTTCACTAACGGGTTCATCCAGTTTCTTAACAGTTTTCATTTAAAGCCATATTTGTCGAAATACCAAATGGTGTTATTTTAATGTACGATACATTTTTTATTTGATTTAAATCCTCATTTGAAACAAAGCTCTAATGTTTACACATCTGGACCGGTGAAATGTTGTATTTAAAGGAAGACTTCCAGCATGTAAAACAATCCTAAATAAGCTTATCTTGGCAGACTCTACATCTTCTAGCAGTTACTGTTCCAGACATTACACACCCAGTTCATCTGTAACAGACCCGGTTCATCTGTAACAGACCCGGTTCATCTGTAACAGACCCGGTTAATCTGTTACAGACCCAGTTCATCTGTAACAGACCCAGTGCATCTGTTACAGACCCAGTTAATTTGTAACAGACCCAGTTCATCTGTTACAGACCCGGTTCATCTGTAACAGACCCGGTTCATCTGTTACAGACCCAGTTCATCTGTAACAGACCCAGTTAATCTGTTACAGACGCAGTTCATTTGTTAGACGCAGTTCATTTGTTACAGACCCGGTTCATCTGTAACAGACCCGGTTCATCTGTTACAGACCCAGTTCATCTGTAACAGACCCAGTTCATCTGTTACAGACGCAGTTCATCTGTTACAGACCCGGTTCATCTGTAACAGACCCGGTTCATCTGTTACAGACCCAGTTCATCTGTAACAGACCCAGTTCATCTGTTACAGACGCAGTTCATCTGTTACAGACCCAGTTCATCTGTAACAGACCCAGTTCATCTGTTACAGACCCAGTTCATCTGTTACAGACGCAGTTCATCTGTTACAGACCCGGTTCATCCGTTCAGACCGGGAACCTCAGGGTTAAACATTGTCAGCTCAGCTGTTATTCGACCAAACGTACGTCAACACCAGACAATAATATATTATGAATATTATATTAGGAATGATACGGCTCTGTGTTGCTAGGAGACGTGATGAGGTGTGTGAGGGATTGTTCACTCTACAGCTTTAATGCCCTTAAAAAGAGATATAAACGTTAGAAACCAATATTGGCACAATGAAGCTTACTGAAAAAACTGTAAAAATCTATCCAAGTACAGTACATAGCAGCTGCCCTTATCACAGTATTTACAGAACTATTTATAGAAAGATTAATGTCCAAATCCTCAGGTTTGAAGTCATTGTTATCGCAGCCCTCATTCACACGGTCGACCCTGCGAAAGAGCGTGTCATCCACGCTGGCACGGGTTCAAAACCAGCCAGGGTTTTCAAAGTACACAAAAATGTCTCCTATTATTTAGCAAATCCGAGGACTCGGCGGGGCGGGGAAGGAGTGGACTGAACACACGCAGGCCCGGGATAAGCTGCTAATCCTCGTTCACATAAGTTAAAATCCTCCAAGGATGACGCGCCCCCTTTTTTTAAAAGGAAAGAAACCAAACATCGACCGCTTCCCCTCAATTCCCCCCTCCTCTGGGGAATTGCGATTGGCTTATCTTGGAGCTTCAACTGGCTCCAATTTCCTCCGATCAAAAACTGCGAGTGCAAAACTCTGTTTGGTGCCGTGACCGCAGTTTCACTCTTTGAAACGTTATCCAGCCTTATAACGCTTGTGTGTGTGTGTGTGTGTGTGTCAGTGCCGACGCTAACTCTGGCGCGCTAACAGCGTGCTATCCCTCGTCGCGGCCGCTGGTCCGCAGCAGCCGCAGCTCGTCCTCCAGGCAGCCGATCCGCTCCACCAGCGCCTCGCGGTCGGCCTGCGCCCGGCGGCCCACCTGCCAGCGGGCCTCCTCCACCTTCCTCTCGTACCAGCGCTCCATCTGGCTGGACACCGCCTCGAAGAAGTACTGCGTCACCTCCAGGGCGTGCATACCCTCCCGCTCCTGCTCGAACGTGGGCTCGCCGCCGCTGCTGCCGCCGCCGCCGCCACCGCCGCCGCCGCCACCACCGCCACCACCGCTGCCACCGCTGCCACCGCCGCCACCGCCACCGCCGGCTCGCTCCCGAAACACCTCCAAAATCCGGAGGTCTTTGGCCCCGGTGGCCTGCGTCGTCGCCGGCGTCACGGCGGCGGAGGAGCAGCCCAGGACGGCGCCCCGGGACTTGGCCCGGCCGTGGTGAGAGTGCCTCTTGTGCAGCTTGGTCCTGGTCCGGTCTCGGTTTTGGTCGCGGCTGCGGTGGTCCGGGTCTCGCTGGTCGTGTCGGGAGCCGAAGCGCCGCTCGGTGGTGGGGGAGAGGCTGCTGGCTCGGCTGCACCCCCCGCCTCCTCCTCCCCTCCGCCTCCAGGTCCGAGACCCCCCTTCTGTGGGAACATGGAGATCCGGTTCAGACCTGAACGAACCTCTCTGTGAAGCCTCTTTGAGTTATGAAAGAAATGGAAATCTGTCAAATATCAGCAACACCTGAGTAATGAGTTGCAGTTGTGGCATCGACAGCCAGGGAGGCCAATAAAAACGCGGTAGAAGGGTTTAGCCCCAACTTTAATGATTTTGCATCAAATAGCCACGTAAGAGACCCGTCGCCGTCGGTTACGCCCATATTCATCATTCGTACGACACATTATCTTCACATTATGAAGATCACCAGATTGTACAGAGTGAGTGACCTTTGCCAGCTTTTCTGGCAAGTCACCAACGCAGAAGCATTAAATGCGAGCACCACTATAAGTATGTAACTTGGGCTTCGGCTCTGGTCTGACGGGAGTACCTTTCCTCCTCCCGGGTCTGTCCTCAGTGACCTCTGCGTCCTGCAGTTCCGGCGGCTTCCTGCGGGGGTCAGCAGAGGGCGCGGCCGGCCGCTCCTTGGGTCGCACCACCGGACTCTGGGGCAGGGGTGGACTCGCCACGGCGTCCGCGCCTCGCCGCTTCTCACCGTCTGTTAGATTACATTAGAATTAGATTGGATGACATACTAACACACAGATTTATTATCACCGCCAGATTTTAGTATAACATGGTCATTGTTAATGTTATTATTTGGGAGTTACACGTTGGGGGGGACCAATCGGGTCGTGAGTGTGGGGTCTTCCAGTGACATCAACCCTATGCTAACTTTGAGCCCACCATGTAAAAGAGCTGGATATTAGAGATAATTACAAATTATCTCTCTTTGACCATTGGTGGGGACACGTCTCCCGGTCCCCCCTGGGAATTTCGTCCGATTATTATGACATTTTAAATACAAAAAACGCAGCAATAATAAATACAAAAAGCTAAAGTAGCAAAGGTCTAAATCTAGGTATAAAATATGCGTCCATTTGTGATCATTCAAACCCGGGTCAAGGACCGGCCATGCGGCGTGCGTCTGCATCCCTGCATTAAAGCATGCGGCGCCGCAGGCTGCACTGCGGCTCAGCGGTCGGTTGTGTTTGTTGTGGACGCATCAGGAGCGTTCTCTGATGATGTAACGCTTGCATAACCCCCTTAGTCTCGCCACATTAAAAGTCTCTTTATATTTGGAGTGCATTGAACCGCCTGGTTCATAATAACTATGAAATTATTTGTAGTCTTTTTGAAAAGAAAAAATGTAAATCTGACAATTGAAATAAATTAAACATATCTAGATGTGTTTTATTTATGAAATATCTAAAATTTAAATATGATTTTTTATCTTTTTTTGCGTTTCATTTTGGAAGAACAGCAAAATGAGGCGGTGATGTTAAAGCTGTATGGAGTGTGTTTCCAGCTAGCAGCTACCTGGGGAACTGTCCGCATGGACCACAAAGTAGTGGCTGGGGGCCCCTGCCCCCCCGCCGGCCCCCGGTCCCCGCCCGGGGTCGTCGGGGTCGTCGGGCTCCAGGGTGGCGGTCTGCTGCTCGTCCGCCGGGCCCCCGGGGGTCGCGGCGAGCCCCTCGGTCAGGGAGGAGGAGCGGCGGAGGAGCGGCGACTGGGAGCGCTGGTCGCCCCCCAGCCGGAGCTCCATGAGGTGGAGCTTAGAGAGACACCAGCTCTTCAGCTCCCCCACCACCGACGCCTGCATGGGGGACCGGGAGAGACAGGTCATTAAGGAGCAGGTAGGGGTTAGACAGTGCATAGACAGGTCATTAAGGAGCAGGTAGGGGTTAGACAGTACAAAGACAGGTCATTAAGGAGCAGGTAGGGGTTAGACAGTACAGGGACAGGTCATTAAGGAGCAGGTAGGGGTTATACAGTACAGAGACATGTCATTAAGGAGCAGGTAGGGGTTAGACAGTACAGAGACAGGTCATTAAGGAGCAGGTAGGGGTTAGACTGTACAGAGACAGGTCATTAGGGAGCAGGTAGGGGTTAGACAGTACAGAGACAGGTCATTAAGGAGCAGGTAGGGGATAGACAGTACAGAGACAGGTCATTAAGGAGCAGGTAGGGGTTAGACAGTACAGAGACAGGTCATTAAGGAGCAGGTAGGGGATAGACAGTACAGAGACAGGTCATTAAGGAGCAGGTAGGGGTTAGACGGTACAGAGACAGGTCATTAAGGAGCAGGTAGGGGTTAGACAGTACAGAGACAGGTCATTAAGGAGCAGGTAGGGGATAGACAGTACAGAGACAGGTCATTAAGGAGCAGGTAGGGGTTAGGACGGTACAGAGACAGGTCATTAAGGAGCAGGTAGGGGTTAGACAGTTCTTACCTGTCTCTTGGTGAGCTCCAGTCTCTCCCTCTGGGCCCGTTGGTCGATCCTCTGGAGACACTCGGACCGCTCCGCAGACACACGCTCCACCGTCAGCTTGTCCAGCGCTCGGATCTGAGGACCACAGCCAGGGGTCAGAGGTGAGGGTTTCAGAGGTCGGGGTTTCACAGTTCAGGTGTCACATGTCAAAGTTAAATGTTAAGGGTTTATTATATGATCCATTGTTCACAGTTCACAGGTGTCGCAATTCAGGGTTTAGCGTTCAGGATGTGGATGCTGTAACGCTGGTCATGTTATAAATGCTGCATGTCCTTTTTATTATTCATTTGCTTTAGTTTCTTCTTCAAATGGGCGTTTCCATGTGATTCTATCTGCTCTGCTGTCATGCAAGCATGGCCGCACCAGCATGGGATTATGTCTGTGTGTCCGTTTGTCTGATTGTTTTGTGCGATAGCTTCCCTGTTGTTCTGCTTCTCTGTCTGTGTGGCTTATCTCTGAGTTGTGTATGTGGGAGTCTAGTGTTGTATGTCTCTGTGTGTCTAGCTGTGTGTGTGTGTGTTTATCTGTGTCGTGTGTGTGTGTGTGTGTGTTTTGTATCTGTGTTGTGTATCTAGTTACATCTCTCTATCTCAGTGGTTCCCAACTGAGATAGAGTTCAACTTTTTGTGAGTTTCTGCTTCCACACAAATTGATTTTACCCAATCAACATATGCCGGTGATACCAAATCCGTACCAAATCTTTACTTTACTACACACTAAGTGATTAGTAGTAGTTTGCTCGTGGCTATGAATTAGGCGGTTTTTATATACAGGACGCCTGAGACCTTTAAAAAAAAAAAAAAAAAGGTTGGCTAAAATGGATCATCAAATATTGAAAGCTTATGTCAGCAATCTCCAGCGCCCCCCGCATGCATATCAGGCGACCGCCGCTCCACCTGCTGCTCGTTCTTGCGCTCCAGCTGACCCATCTTGGCGTTCATGAGGTCCTGGACGGTCAGGATCTCGGTCTTCCACCTCCTCCTTGGTCGCCTCCAGCTGGTTCTCCAGCTTACTGATCAGGGGCTCGCAGCGACAGCCGTTCAGAGGCGCCTGCACACACAGGAAGTACCGGTCACACACAGGAAGTACCGGTCACACACAGGAAGTACCGGTCACACACAGGAAGTACCGGTCACACACTAGAAGTACTGGTCACATACTAGAAGTAACGGTCGAAAAGGTCAACAGCAGACAGGAAGTACGTGTCAAGGTCAACGGGCGGTTGTGGCCTAAAGGTTAGAGATGCGAGTTTGTGACCGGAAGGTCGCCGGTTCGATCCCTGGACCGGCAGGATAATTCCAGGTGGGGA